>JASGAU010362965.1:0-18247 GCA_030220045.1 Australoheros facetus
TTGTGTAGCTGGATTGTGTGTGTTCATTACCTTACGGTCGTGTGCTGGTGTTTTATATGCGGTGCCGGCTGGGACTTCTTTTGGTCCTCGCTCTTTGCTCAGTTTTTTGGCTGCAAACATATTTGTCCCTGTTTTTACACTTTCTTCATTCCCTCGAGTCCATTCCGACAGTTTTAGCAGCTCCCTCCAGGAATTTGCTGACATTTGTGAGTCCTTATATTGATTGTTCCTGATTGTTATTCTCTCACTGATAAAGTGACCGGAAACACACAAGGACAGAACAGGTTCATCACAACGTTGCCGCTGCGTGGCAGCGAGGAGTAGTCTCATTTCTCTGGAGGTGAACCCAGATTCCCTCGGTTCAGAGCGGTTTCCGTTGCTGCCTTGTGCGCGCTTCTCAGATGGACTTTGATGTTGGTGTTTTTTCCTCACTGAGACGTGTTCCATACATTTTTCATCATTCACAACAAAACACTCTTCTATCTGTATTATCGGACCCAAAGAAACTCCATATGGGACTCTGCCGCTTTCTCGGTAGACCGCTGCCATTACTTTGCGGACCGGCTCGGTGAGTGCAGCACCCGCGCGCACACAGCTGCCAGACGGCGCTCCCAGCTTAAACTCAGAGAGCGGAAAAATGATCAATCCACAAGGCTTTTAAATAAAATGACAAGAAAAGGGCCATTTTATCTACAGTTTTAGTTAGTTTTTTAAACTCACAATACAGTTTTAGTTATCGTTTTTTCCTTTTAATTTTAGTTTTTATTTATTTCAGTTAACGACAATGTTTTTTGCAATTTCAGTTTTTGTTATTTCGTTCGTTTTCGTTAACTATAATAATCCTGGTAGGGAGCAGGTGGAAGAGAACCTGAAGAGGTGGAGGTATGCTCTGGAGAGAAGGGGAAAGAAATCAGTAGAAGCATAAGATGGTTTGGAGATACAGAGGAGAGAGTGAGTGCATCTACTGGACAAAGGATGTTGAATATGGAGCTGCCAGGCAGGAGGAAAAGAGGAAGACCATAGGTGTAGTGGAGGACAACATGCAGGTTTGGTGCGACAGAAGCGGATGCTGGAAAGTGGGATGGAGGCAGATTTGTTGTGGCGACCCGTAAAGGGAGCAGCTCAAAGAAGATTGCAATGTTGAAACCAGCTTCACAGTTAGAAGCTGAAGTGGGATTTGTCAGCACTGATATATGAAGAGTGATTTCAGCACACGGTTTAATGCTAAAAATCAGCTGCAAACAGCCAGTGCCTTGCTCAGGGGCACTGCGCTGCCAGTTGCTGGAGTAACAGAAAGCCGCTCGCTTATTTAGTGTGTAGGCTTATCGTGAAAATCCCACTTGTTTGCATGACTGAGCTAGATGATTTTGTGAACATAGACAGGCTTCAGGGAAGGAGGGCATTTACTTTTACTCCCACACTGCTTTTGAAATCATAAAACGAATGTGTGAGAGCCCTTATTTGCATCAAGCCTATGCTTTTAAAACATGCAGGGGTGTGCATGGGTTCATCTCAGACTGGTGCAGTAAGCCTGTAAATGCAATCCATGGCTTTTGTTTAGGAAAACTTAGGAGTTTGTGAATTACAAAGTTATATTGTCCACTCTATTGGAATAGCCTGGCTGGGCTGCACATTTTAACAGAGTCTCCTTCCTGTGACCTCTGACACCCACTAGAATTGATTTATTAAAAAAACAACCCTTGCTGCTGTTATATTCACTCTTGTTTGACACACCTGGTCTCACCTTTCAGTATATCTTACTGTCTCCTCCTTTCTCACGAGTCTCATTGCTTCTTTATCTTTCATTATATCTTTTCTACTGCCTGCCTCTGCCTTTCACACATCCACTGTGCTTCCAATCTCATCCTTACACCCCCTCCACCGTCCTTTATTCAAAATTAGACAGATGATCCTGACAGTCTGCATTAATTGTGTATGATAGCATTAAGTCTCTAAGCACTCAGATGGGTCACACCGTTTGGAAGAAAGATGAGTTGATGTCAGTTAATGTGACAGTTGAGTGCCTTTATGCTCACGCCAGTCCAGCTGCCCCCTCCGTTTTTATTTCCCTTTTCACTCCCACCCAGCCTCCACTCCCCAGAGGATGACTGCCAGTTGCTCTTTCTCCCCAGCCACAGATAAGGAAGGAAGGCTTCTCTAATGTGACAGTCCAGAACAACAGCGGGCTGTCAATCCAATAAACCGCTCTTTGTTATCGTAATGACAATGACTCAAGTGCGTTTTTGTAACGCCTTTTAGCAGTTTTAGTTGACGCCATTTTCAAAGTGAGCAGGCTGTGTTGTGCATTCTTGAATGCCAGTTTAGATAAGTGTTGATTTTAATTTATGTGCAAAGATTTCATTAAAGTCAGACCTCATTGCAAAATATCCTTGACTGTAATAAACAGTCTTAGTCATATCTGAAATATTTGGGAGGGACCTGGGCCATACTGCAGTGTTTATGGTTGGGTAATAATTACAGGACTAGACGGTGTCCAATCTGCACAGCTATGAGACAAGATGTGGTTGATTTACACTGAAGCAGATTTGCTGGTGAAGCTTTGGGCGTTTGCTAATTGGAGACGTGAAGACCTAAATTTATTAGCAGTAGTGTATGGACTCGGGCTACAGTGAAAAAACATTAAGGATCACTCGCATATTAAACATAACCATTCTTTCTTCTTATTCTTCGACTTATGTCAGACATCCACATTGCACTGCACAAGGCTCTAATTGGATCTGCTCATGTAGAGATGAGACAGGGGCATTAAGCCTCGCCTATTCAGGCCCCAGCTTTGACTCAGTAGATGGTGGTATTAATAATTATATTCTTGTTGTCATGATACATGGCAACACTTATGCAAGCCAAAAATGATTCCCATTTCCTTTTCATCCTGCTTTTCTAGTGTTTGTCTTTAGGATCTGACTGTTGTTCAAATGAGGAGTTAATTTCAGGATCACAAAGTTTAGTGACTTGGATGATTGGTTGTTGAGGGTGTGAAGAACAGACAGAAAGATGGATGTTCTGATTTATTAATGAGATAATCAACAAATTGATAGTGGAAATAATTGTTGTTCCAACCTCTGATTGTGCCCTGTGTTATTCAAGGCCAATTTAGTTGCATTTAATTTGGTTATTTGCAATTAGAACTGGCTGACCTGAATATTTCTTTTCATTGTGGTGGCCCTTATGATATATGATAGACAGTACTGGCTCTGTGGAGGTGCGTGCTGGTGTTTGAGTGCCTAAATATCCAGCAATAACTTGTTCATCATTAATGGAGCTTGTTAATGGCCCATTACCTCTTGTTTAATCTCAGTGAAATTTTGACCTACTGAAATGAGAAATGCAGTGCTGTGCAAAAGTCTTGAGTCACCACTCATTTCTTTATATTTTGCTTCCAAGGAGCCAGATTTTTTGGTAAATTTTTCTTAAGGGAATAGTTCTCCAGGCTTTCTGAAGGTCTTTCAGAATTTTTCTTTGGACATTGGCTGCTTTATCATTTTCTGTCCAGTCCGTGTAATTGTTAGGCCACTTAGCACTGACCTGTGAATCATTCAAGCATAAAAAGGCATCTAACTCAAGGGATGAACCAGTGTTTACTTGTAATAGAAAACTCAGTAAAGAACCAATTTTAAATTGTATCTTCAGGCACTTTGTTGCAGCCTGTTGCAAACACAGAATTTGTTCCCATTTCTTTAGTTGAATCTACAAAGATAACAGTTTGACAGGCATGAATATGTTTTTGCACCAACAAGTTGATTCCCAGAGAGCTGTTAGTTGAAAACTCAGCATATCTTGACATGGTGTGACAGTGTGTCCGGACGAGTGAAACTGGACTCAAGTGGAGAACAAAAGAAGTGTCAGACCTGGGAAAAAAAAACTACCTACAGCAAACACTATCTGAAATCCTTAAGAAATAGGAAATATCCAGCAAAGACCTGACACAGGACCTTCAGTTGATCTGTTTGCTGAAGCTTCATCACAAATGGTCTCAGTGGCTGTCAAGATGCCATTCTTAAGTAAGGAAAATGGGGAGACAAGGTTGAGTTATGCTAAATTATACAAGAACTGGACAGAAAATCAGTGACATCTGGTCTCATGGAGTGATGAATCCAAATCTTCATCTTCATAAGGAGCTCGTCAGGACAGACGTACAACAATGAGTGTCTGCAGTAGGGGTGTGCGATATTGACAAAAAATAATATCTCGATATTTTCTGTAATTTTGTCTAACGATAATAAACGATATTTTGTATTATTTAAAAATGTGTTCATGCATGAAGTGCAAGCTGGTAAAATATAAGACTTAAATCAGTGTTTTTGAGACATTAACTTATTTTTTATTTTATTTAACCTTTATTTAACCAGGAAAAACACATCGAGATTAAAATCTTTTTTTCAAGTGTCCTGGGCATGACAAATGTAAATAGAAAAACTTCGGCAAGTTTTTCAAAAGCAATTGGTTGACAGAATGAAAAACAAAAAATAAAATAAGAGGCTGTCCAGGGGGATTCCACCTACATTATAGCAAAATAAAATCACAGAAACTACACACCTTCGTCTGATCACAAACCCGCTTTTTGCGCTTCAGCGTATTATCCGAGGCTCCAAACAGGTGAGCTCCGAGAACGTCGCCGGGTTATGACGCAGTGATTGTAAACATACCTACTTTAACTTAAAGGATATCAACCTCAATTCTTTCATTATTTTCCTCTTTATTCCGCTAGTCGTGGTTTGTCTTGGACAGCGGTTTCCCGAAACTTTTCATATTCCTCATACTCGCTGATGTTGGAACAGGTTAGTTGTCGGGCTATCCGCTTTCTTACAAAGTCTGCAAACTGCAAACCCCCTCCTCGCCTAGGAATTAAGGCGGTAGACTGCGAGGCTGGCAATGTCTGAATTTCCTCCCCTGGCGCAGTGTGTTCACTCACTTCCAGCTTAAGGTGTGTTGTTCAGGCAGCTCTGCTAGCGCACAGTACGTGCACTCTCGATGCGCACACGCAGCAGCCTATACTAAAGCATAAAGTAGTGAACGCGTGGAGCCGAGGCGTTTGTTTGGTTTTTTTCCCCTAATTAGCATAGAAGATCAGGAGAAAGTTACAAGTGTCTACAGCCATCTGTAAAACACGGTGGAGGCTCTCTCATGGTTTGAGGCTGCATTTCAGCCAGTGGTGTTGGAGATCTTGTCAAAATTGATGTGGAAATGTACCATCAGATTTCGATCTACCATGCAGTACCATCTGGAAAGTGTCTGATTGTCATGCTGAAAATTTAAGCTGTTAATGATCCAAACACACCGCCAATCCAGTAAAAGCATACCTGAGTAGAAAAACACAGTGGAACACTCTCCGTCATGGATTGGCCCCTTCAGAGCCCTCACCGTTACTGAAGCAGTGTGGGATCATCTTGATAGAACGGGACCAAAGGCAGCCAACATCCAATGAAGAGCTTTGAATGTCCTTCAAGAAGCCTGGAGAACTATTCCCAAAGACTGCTTAAAGAAATGACAAAGCTGCTTAAGAGAGTTAAGGGTTGAAGAATAAATGTGGTCATACCAAATATTGATTTCCAGTGTGATTAAATTGTGCAAACCCTATTTTTGCCTTCTATTCTGTATATCTGCATGTGTTTGCTTATGCTTTAATAAATTGCTGCACCTATTTCCAATTTTCCTAGCAAAATATAAAGAAATTAGCAGTGACTAGAGACTTTTGCACAGTACTGTACTTTATTTATCCCCATATTTGAGATTATGGGGACTGCTGTTAAAGCACTTGAGATGATGATGATGATGACGATGTAGTAGTAGTAGTAGTAGTAGTAGTAGTAAATTATTTGGTAGCTGTCTTTTTGTCAGATGGATATATTGTATTATAGAGGGTGATGGCATGTGGTCATCTGTCCTTGCGGCAGTGGAGCTGAGTCAGTCTGTTGGAGAAGGTGCTCTGATGCCTGTTCAGTAAGTGGTGCAGAGTGTGGTCAGTGATGGATGTTCAGTAAAGTCCTCTCTCCACAGCATCACAAGTGTTCAGTTTGCGGCCAATCAGAGCCAGCCTTCATAATCAGTTTATCTTGTCTGTTGCTGTCACCAGCTCCAACACTGGTGGCTGTCCTCTTCCTTCGGGAAGTCGTTCACAACCTGTCTGGTCTTATTGGTCTGATTCACATTCATAAGCGGTAACAGTTTGCAATTCTTCTCTTGTTTCTGTTAAGTTTGTTTTTTCACTAACGGATATATTTCTATTATAACTGGTTACACAATATTGGCAGGCCAGTTGAATATTGATTATACAAATGCCTATATTTTTTCTCCTTCTGTAAATATTAAAGCGCAATCTGTAAAAGTGACCTTTTTTTTCTCTTTAAATTCCCATGATGAGATACTCATACAGAGTCAGTCGAGGAAAACCTGATGCCACCCCCCCGCCATCCGCTTAAAAGCAATAGGATTTTGGCACCTGATGCTGATTTTAGTCTTTTGATGCAAACGTGCATCTTTTTGTAGCTTTGTTTGCATTTTTAAGTAAGCTTTTTTTTTTCTTTTTTTTTTTCCCAAGCTGCAGCTGTGTTTGTACAGTTATCATGATTATAGGTGCTGTTCTCATCTGTCCCAAGGTTTATGAAAAAGGCAATCCATAATTCTCTCTGCAGTAATGGAACAAATTAACTCTCTGTACTGCACTTTGCTGTCTGTCAACATAGATAATACCATAATAATTATTCGGCACATACCTGCTTATTTCGGTAAAGGCATTGAGCTTTTTTCTTTGTGTGAAAGAAATGTATGCATTTTTCTGTTATTCCTTACCATTCCATAAACAAGTGGCTAGTACGCTTGAGTAAATTTAAACCCCAATTTTAAGAAAATGGTTACAAAATTAAAATTTTGTTTGAAGTGTAGTTTTCCTTGGAGTTAAATTCTCTTTGGTAGGTGTCAAAAATGCCTAAATGCAGGAAAAGCCTTAACTCGATGATGTTGCATTATAACTTAGTACAGATGCTGAGGCGCTTCACTGCTTTTTATTTTGCTCTTCTTCCTGTTTCTCTCACACAGCCACTCTTCTTGTTTGTCCCCTCACTCAGGTATACCCAGGGCTAATGGTGACTGCAGGCCTTATCCACTACGTGCTCAACATGCTCCACATCACTGTCCACATCCGTGATGTTTGCGTCTTTCTAGCTCCGGTGTTCAGCGGCCTGACTGCCATCTCCACCTTCCTGCTGACACGGGAGCTGTGGAACCAGGGTGCAGGGCTGCTGGCAGCCTGCTTCATCGCCATCGTCCCTGGCTATATATCCCGCTCTGTTGCTGGCTCCTTTGACAACGAGGGCATCGCCATCTTCGCCCTGCAGTTCACCTACTACCTCTGGGTGAGTATGCTGGAGACTCAATTTAAAAGTGCCATGAGGAGGAATCTCATTGTGCAATGTAGATGGATATAATGAACTGACAGCTTGTGAGGAATCAGATTCATGCTCACTCCCTGGGAGAATTTTGTCACTTTATAGGGGACAGGCTTTATGGAGCCGCAAATATAGCCCTACTTTGAAATCTTACTTGCTACAGATGTTGAATTATTTATCCCCAGCTTTTAAAGACATGCCAGGCTTCTTCATCGACCACGTGAAGCCGTGGAAACGACATGCCGCACTGTAAAACCTTCACAATATGATGACCTTTAAGAGTAGAATTGAGGTGATCGCCCGTTAAAGGTTGAATATCCCCTCTTCCAATTTCCCTTCCTTTTTAAAAAATGCATGAACTGAACACAGACCATTTGTGTTTAGAAAGCAGTTAATCTTTTTAGTTTTTCTTCCCTTCAAAAATTTCATTCGTTTATTAGAATTTTATTTTCAATGAATCAAACATTATTTCTGCAGGTTATCTTTGTGGTACGACGGACCTTGAGCTAACAAAGCAGTTTCAGAGACGAGGAAAAAGAGTTTTTTTGTTTTTGTTGTTTTTTTTTTAAATACAGCCTGAATCTTTGCAACAGCTGCACCGCAACACATTTTTCCACAGCAGGTGAAAGGAATGAGCTTTTCAAGTTGAAAGATGCCTAAAACAAACTTTACTTTGAGTCCGTCCACTTTTTTTTTCTGTTGCATCAGCATCTGCGTTTCAGCCCTGCAGCTTTCTTGCTATGAATGCGTCTTGTGTACCTGTGTATGCGAGTGTGTGTTTGTATTTGTCAGTGTGAAAATGAAGAGCTCTGCTTTGCAAACAGTTTTATCAGCATCCACTTCTTCCTTGTTATTGGAGTTGACCTTGACAAGTACTGAGGATTCTTTCTCATTTTGTATTGAGCTGTTAGTTCACGGTTAGTTGCTGGATTTTTTTAAATTAAATTTTTGCCTCCATTCTGCTTAAACTCATCCTCAGATAGAAAAATATTTAATATTTCCAGCTTATTGAAAATGGAAGTAATTGTCTTTCTCCATAACTGTGTTTCTCTTGACATTAAAGAGCTGAGTTGAGTTTGTATTGGCCATAGAGAAATACAGATTAAGAGCAGATGATGAATAAACCTTTGCAGCAATGATGCAGTTCAAGAATTCAAGGTTAAAGTGCTAACGGAGATGAGGGAGGAAAAAATGCAGCTGAAATGTTTCAAAATGAAATGCAAGTCATGAATGTGGCATAATATAGTCCTTGCTATATGCTTCCAACATGTCAACTACTTCAGACTTGAAAGATATGTTAGTCGTGATTCTGGCATGAAAAACGTAAAATTCAAGAGAATTATTAGAGAACTGCAGATTCTTTGAAAGCATAAATAATGCCGCCTTTCATTAGCACAAAGTGAGCATACAGTACTTCCTGTTCGTACTGTATTGTGCCGTCCCATTGAGTCTGTGAAATTATTATCTTTTAATGAAAAAGCCTCTTGTTCCTGTGGATTGCAGGGATAGAATATAAAGGCAGCAGGCTACAGACAAGCAATTACCACCTCCACAGTTAACCTGTGCTGAGCAGATGTCAAATGAAAATGGCAGGGTGTTTTCAGGGAGGACAAATTTAATATTGTAGACGTTATCAATATAAAAGTGATCACTGAAGAGACAAAATTGATTGCAAGGAAGATTTTGCAGATAGCAACTTGTATAGGCCTTATTTTAAAAAATTCTGCCACCCTATGCAAATCTTTCTTTCAAACATGTGTGCAAAAGCGAAACGGCGCATGTACAGCACGGTACAGGTGCTGTTTTCACAGGACTTTAATCAGACCTGTGAAAAACGAAGTACACCTTTACTGCTTCCGTAGGAATTAAGAGGCAGGCAGGTTCTGATAATAAGTGAACTTGACTAATTTATCATCAGCGAGTGTGAGCGCACCCATAAAAAGCAGACGTTTTGGCAGTTTTGGAAGGCGTGAAGCGCTCAGAGAAACTGCAAAAAACAGAAGAGCTACATCTCAGACTCTACAGGCCTCAGTTGGCATGTTAAACGCTAAGGCT
Source organism: Australoheros facetus (assembly GCA_030220045.1). NCBI lineage: Eukaryota > Metazoa > Chordata > Actinopteri > Cichliformes > Cichlidae > Australoheros > Australoheros facetus. Next base: position 9,462 of record JASGAU010362965.1, read on the forward strand.
CATGACAGTACAGTCCTGAGCTGTCATGTCAAACAAGCCATACTTGCTCAGGTGCAAAAGACTAAAGTATGGCTTGTTTCGAAGGGTTCCCAGGCGATGTGAGAGACTGAAAGTCGTACAGAAAATGATTACCTCTAGTTTCTGCTGCTATAGTTGGTTTTACAAGCTATTAAATCATGGGGCGTGCTAAGTTTTTCATATACACCTGTGAAAACTTTTCCCTGAGTTTATCTTTGAAATCACTCAAAATGCTTAGCTGTAAACATAAGCAGGGCCGTCCTCTAGCTTTGATAAAACATACAGATTTTGCCACATTCATAAACCATTATCCTTGGATTTAATCATTGAACATTACATTAGGCAATATAAATATAAAAGTAAAGCGATCACAAAAGCTTTCAAGGTTTAATTCCTTTTGGAGCTTCGGTGTCTTTCCTTTGATTCTGTGGCTCAGTTTATGTTGGCAAAGGACACAGATTTTTTTTGTTTTTTAAATGCTTAGAAGCTTTGGTATTATCTAAAAAAGATTACTATGTGATAGAATACTACAATCCTATTGGAGCCAGGGGACTTATGCATATTAAGCCACATGTCTATTATATCCTGAATGTAGCTGTGTGATTGTAGGAAGTCATAATTCCTGGCTGGGTCACATCCAATATATGAGATCCACAGAAATGTGGCAGACAAATGTAACCTATTTATATAACCAATTTATTTAGAAAACCTTATTTTTCATAATATCAGTGATGTAATGCGACCGCATGCAGCTGATTAAAAGAAAAGTGCTTTCACGGCTCAAAGCTGTACATGGCCTGCAGAAGTCACACAATTATGCAGATGTGTATTTGAATGATGTACAGCAGCGCACATAAAGCGTTCAGGACAAACGTTCCATCTCGGCTCATGCTGGCTTCAGTCAATTACTGCACAGTGCTGTGACAAGTTGAGGCTACTGTTAAACCTAAACCACACACACAACAAATGCATGGTTTCCTGAGCTTTTGCATATGTATAACTGGTAAACATGGCAACGGAGGTTGAGTTTTCTTCACATCGCCTCTGTGTGCATAAATGTTTTTATGACAGCCTTTAAGTGAATTTTTTTAATTAGCTTTTTTTTTAAAATGTGTTTATTGCTTTAGGGTAAAGAATAAGTTATGATGGAGAAATTTTGTAGTCAGTTGCCAGCATTGCAAAAATTTTTACAATCCTCAATACCATCATAATCAACCAATGAACTTCAAAATAAACACGATTAATAGAAACTGTGACACACACACACACACACACACACACACACACACACACAGAGTAATGCTACCAGAAACAAACACATTCTCAGCACTGTATTTTGACAAAATTGAATAGTTAAAATGGAATCTTGCTAAACTTATGAGCAGCGCCCCGCTTGATTTATAAACCGTCTACATTAGCTTAAATAAGCTGGCACTATCCTTGCTTCCTTTTTTTGGGGGGGAACATTGCTACAACACATTCAGCTGTCGCAGTTCCCAAACAGACAGGATAACATTTCTGGCAAAGCCGGTTTGCTAGATCTACCAGTAATAACTTCACTTGTCGTTCCATGTGTTTTTAAATCTAAAGCAATGTTCTCCCCAAAGTGCTGAAGAGCACCTGTATTCTCTTAGTGATAGACCCATTTGTGCCACAAAGTTTGAAGTCAAAATGGAGATTGTTGCAAAGCTGCACTCTGCAAACATTAACACCAATGAGCCAGATGTTGCCCTTTTTTCTTTTCTTTTTAATTAGTGGTGAGAAAAGGTGGCATTTCAGCGTATCTAAAAGCAGAACAGGCAGCCTGTTAAGGACCGACTCTGTAGCCCTGTACCAAATATACAGTATATTAGCTTAATGGATACTAATAGTTTTATTCTTTATATACTGTGAAATCTTTGGTCATAGCACCAGCACTAATTTCAACATAATGCCTAATTTAGATTTCAGTGGCTCTGTAGAGCTGACAACGTAACCTACATACGTGACAGATGTAGTTGTGTGTGGTTCATTACATGTTAATGACCTTGTAGTCATGTCCCAGTGTTTTATATGCAGTGCCAGTGACAATAGAAACAAATGAGGCTTTATCTCTTTATGTTTTTTTTTTTTTTTTAACCTCAACTGCAAAAGGCAGCGTGTTTGTATTCAAAGCAGACTTGACTTTGTGGCAAGTCTCTTTATTTAAACTGTTTTAATGTTTCATGTTGTTGAAAACATGAAGCTTTCTTTCTTTCTTCATATGATTTATCTGCTGAATAGTATTGGCACCCAATGTTAGAAGGGCTTATTAAACTCGTATTCATAACCTTCATCCAAGGGCGGTTCAATAAGTGATCAGGAAAGTGCTTTCATTGCACACGCCGCAGCTAATCTGTAGCAGTAGGACATTGATTATTTATGCAGTTTTTAATTTTCCTTCAAGGTGTTGATTTCCTTTATACTCAAATGCAGCAACATTGTGAGTAGTGAAGGCTTTTATCCAGGTAGTGATGCAGATATTTCATCACATTGTGACTCACTGCTGTGTGTCACAGCGTAAGAAGCTTGGCAGTGCAGCTGCCGCCGGCTTTGAAGGGACCTTTTTATCCATTCAAGGTTTTAGCCATCCAAATTTATGTCACTTTGTCAAATCATGTATGGATGAATCTCTACATGTGGTTTCAAGGTAGCACGGGTCGCTATACTGGAGCGTGCTTGCGGACAGCTCTGCGGCCCTTGTTTGAACTCGCTCGCTGTCACTGATCTGGCAATGGCCCTGCAGTTTAGTGTCCAGGTGGCTGCCTGAGCGCTGCTGTTGTGCCTATAATTTAAGTCCCAGTACAACAGCACTAGCTGTCTCTGCCTGCATAGTGGCTCAGCAGAGTGAAACTGAACTGATGATTCTTGCACACAGTGGGAGAGTTTAACCTCAAATATGCCATGAGTATTGGTAAGCCAAACATATTTAGGCTGTGTGCACGCATGTATGCAGGATTTCATGCAAATTTTAGAGACCTAATAAGTTACTGGCATTTCAGAGGTTTAAAAAAAAAAACCTATTTAGAAGTATTTTTCTCCTGTGATGTAAAGTAGGAACGCAAGCTAAGAGTTTTGGGACCAGCAAATGCTAAACACCCCACTCATAATACTTTCTCAAAAGTCAGAAGGGATTAAATATGCATTGGGCAGTATACCTGATGTTGTACCAGCATCATGCATAATGTGGTGGTACTTTAAAAACTAATACCAGTGAACAGAAAAAAAAAAATCCCCTGTGGCCTTTCCAGGCATTTAGATGTATTATGTTATTAGCAGCAAGCATAGACGGTATGAAAGATGGATGTAGCTACCGTGATATNGAACCCTCGAGATTAGCTTTGACTCATCTATCTAGGTTTCCAAAAACTAGATGTGACGAGCACGGGCGTGTCTGAGTGTACAATGAATAATCCTCCATTTTGAAACATAGTATGACCACGATTGGGAGTGCAGCAGGCAGCTGAACATTACAGAGAAATCATTCACAGATGGATATGAGTACCAAAGTTGAATTTTTCAAATTAGTACAAATTTGGGAACTTGTATCCAATTTTGAAAGATGGATTTAGTTGTCTGCTGCGCGATGGCAAAACAGACTTAATTTTTTCCCTTAATATTTTTAATTTTTGTAAAATTCTTTAGTAATTGCATTTTTATGTTTCTTAGTTCCTTCATTGAAAGTCTTACTGGCTACTTTTCTGACCTGGAAGCTACGTTCATGTTTTTTACTGACCATAGCACACAATAATTAATGAAACATAGACAATTTGTGATATTAAAAGTTGCACAATTGCATCTACAGATGGCATGCTGGGTGTGCTAGCTAGCCAGTTAGCAGTAACAGTGTGTTAAGAGCTGAGAGGCGCTCTGTCGCTACATTCAAGAAGCATAAAGACAGATGGAGGATAAGGAAAATAGACCAGAGATGCCTAAAAATAACTTCTGACCAAAAGATGAGCTACGTCTGCTGTTTGGAAGTTTTTCCAGTTGTTTAAAGAAAAAAAGCAACTTGTTTTCCTTCATTCCTGAATGCGCTGCTTTTGTACTGGACTTGAACTGCAGGCAGGGGCTCTGGCAGCTCCTCGAGGCTAACGTGTCTCCCCCCCCCAAAAGGTGTTTCAAAGCTGTGCCATACAGCTCCACTATAGGAACATTAACACTAACGAGCCATATGCTGACTTTGAAAATGGTGGTAACGAGTGAAAAGCATAACAGGCAGCCTGTTAAAGGATAGCCTACCTGTGCCAGATATTTGATTTTTGTCAACAGAGAGACTAAGAGTAAAATGTTTGTATGGTTGTGTAGCTTGATGTTTTTTTTTTGTTTTTTTTTATGGTAACATTAAATTGTTACCTATATAAAGGCCTATTTATGCAAGCTGCTAAATCACCAGAAGCTTACTGTGATACTAATGTTTGGTCATACATTCCAGAGCTAGATTACATGAGTTAAAACAAAGAGCTTTACATTAAATGACAGCTCACATGCAGCTTTACCAAAATAAGTGACATCTATGAAAATTTGACTTGCTAATAGATATTGAAATGGAATGGCAAAGAAACAAAGGGAAATTACAAAGTTTTGTTGAGATGAGTTTAGCAGGAAAGACTGCAAACTCAGCAGAGCTGCAGTCGAGTGAATATTTGAGAGGTGAACTTGAGGTGAGCTGTGGCTCTGCACCAAATCTGGATGAAATGCATTATGGAGTTCTCAAGTGCTTGGGGGGAAAAAAAGGCAGCTGGAATTTTTGGTTTGTGAAGATGCTTCACCTCTCATCCAAGAGTTTTCTTCAGTTCTAAAACAACTGATAGTGGGGGGCTATCCCCTTGGAGGTTATCCTCAAGGTTGTTGACCCACTACTAATCATATTGATTCATCACCATCACATGGGCATTGCTCCACCCCACCATCCTATGAGTTGTTGAAGTCACTTGAGGTAAGGTGTGAGTGGGGATTGAAATGCTTGAGAAGTGATCTCCAGACTGCGTTTTAGGTGGCTGTAGCAGGTGTTTTAAGCCACCATCACTGTTCACCGGGGAGGATACTTTTGAAAACAGGGTACCATTCCTGGACTGTGCTCATTAAGGAGGATGGAAATCTCGACATTGAAGTTTACCAGAAACCCACATACAGAGACCAGCACCTACTCTCTGACACCCACCGCCCACTGGAAGCAGACATGGGGTGATCAGGACCTCCAAGGCAGCAGAGCAAGAAAAGGAATACACAGACAGCACTTAAAACATGGTTATCTTAACTGGGCTTTCATTAAATCAGCTGAGATGCACAGGAAAGAACCTCTGACACACTAAACAGGGAGAAACTGAACAACAGGATTTTTTTTTTTAGAAAATAATTCAGGAAAAACATTTTTGGAAAATAATTTTCTCTGAGCATAACACCCCAATGCACTTCAAACCCAGCAACAACCTCCGACCATAACTGGTTCATCTCAACACCCAAACACAAACTGGACAACATATTGTATGCTGTGCAGTACAGAGGATTGCTTAGACTTTACATCAGGGAAACCAGACAGCCACTCCAAAAACACAGCATAGGAGAGCGTCCTCAACAGGACAAGACTCAGCGGTACACCTGCACTTAAAGGAGAGGGCGCTCTCAGTGTTGACATTTTGGTTTGAGGGAGGGGTAAAGGAGGCCTTCTTTGTCCACTAAATGACCATTGTTGAACAGAGGTGGCGGCTTACAACACCAGCTAACAGCCACCTACAGTGCAATCTTGAGATCCCTTCCCAGGAGTTTAAACCCTCGCTCGCCTCAATAGGTCACATGATGTTGGGGCAATATCCTACAGAGGTTTCACATAGTGGCCCCAGTGATGGTATTGACCCACGCCCTTTTTCACACCTCGGCTCACATGCTGACTCGCATCATTGTGGGTCAGCGGCCCTGGTACACTCCATCAGTTGTGTTGAACTGAACAAGCCTCTCGGATTAGAGGAATACTATTTCACAAACCTAAAGAAATCCAGTTGTCTTTTCAAGCACTCAAAATGACCATGTCCTGGACGACTGAGAATTAATCATTTTCACATCTGTTTCCTGAATGAAATTATAAGGAAAGGTTTTTAGTTATGAAAAACAAAAACCGAGTCACTGTTGGGAAGATCAGTGTCAAATCACGATGTCAGCTTTTGGGGGCTTGTCCAAAAACTCCTCCATAACCATTTGTCTCACCTCAGCTTGTGTACTAGGGTGTGATAAGGCCATCTGTTTGTTTTCTGCATTGATAAAATGGCTTTTTGTCATCTTGTGTATATGTGAATAATATATCTTCAAGTGAGACAGGTGTTCCTCATGGCAGCCCTCATCTCACCTCTTAAGGCAACGTGTCCTCAGCAGAGCAGCGCTATAAAAATAAATAAATTTTAAAAAATCCCCGTGCACTCACCTAGCACAATTCAGTCCTCTGATCTATTTGGCAAGGGCCCCGAAAAACAATCATTCTGGCCATGCACCACTGCTTCCCATTATCAGTCTCATTTACCCACATTTGTCTCTTATGTTTTCCTTTCCTCCTCTGTTTTGCTTCCATCTTGTCTCCCTTTAATTGTCTTTGTCTTTCTTTGTCCCTGCCATTGTTGAACTTGTGCTTTGTTCTGCTTTCTCTCTTTTGCTCACCTTACTTTCTCTTCCTCTATCTTACTGCTGATTCCTTTCTTCAGTTTCTGTTTACTCCCGTCCTCCCCACTCTATGGTGCACAGAGTGGTTCCCTCAAGTCCTAACCCAATCTTCATTAACAGACTGCTTTATTTCATCTGCTGCTAACCCATTCAACACCACTTGTATAATCTCTGTTTACACCCACCTCCCCAAACCCAAAACATGCATACCCTCACACAATCTATAATTGAATCCCTCACACACAGCAGAGCTGCTGCATGGTTAACATGCCAAGATGAACAGCAACATTCACACAATGGCAGCCTCCCTCTCTTGCTCTGACCCCATATCCTCTCCATACGTGGCTGTAACAAGAATTCCACTCTCTCCCTGCCCATTTAATTAGCTGGACTGGTATAAGACAGAATAGCATCTACCCTAACAAAGGGAGTACGGGCTGGGCTGGGCTCAGGGGGAGGCACCAGTTGAACACAACTTTGTACATGCATTGAAAGGATAATAAAAAGCTACATGCTAGCCTTGGCCCAGACTTATACAGTAACGACTGTCATAATTTTCTGCCACAGTGCTGGTTTTCATTCAGAAACAGAAAAGTAGACGCAGCATGGAGCCATTTACAGAATTAATGTTTTAGTGGTTCTGCCTTTGGCAATGTACGCTAGGTTCCTTCCTCCCTTTTATATTTTAGGTTTGTATAGATATGTGTATCTAAAACTAATGCAACCTAATACAGCTGAATACAGTTCAACAGTTGCATTTAGACGTTTATCAGCAAAAATGCTTTGTGACATGTAAAATATTGAATCGTCAGCTGAAGGCTGCTCTATGGCAAAAGAAACCAGTTGAATTTGTTAGTCGTTTCATTGGGGGGGGGATCAATGGAAAAGATTTTCATCCAGAATGCTTAAAGAGAGAGAGAGATGAAATTAAAATTCAAATCCTGTTATGCCGTAAATCAGCTGCCCCTGTAGTATCTCCAGCGGTACTGTATTGAGCTGCAGCTGGTAACAGTGGCCCTTGTTCTGCTCTGCAGCCTGGCATAGCATGAACCAGTTTTCCACCTGCTGCAGGTTCTGTTAAAGCTGCCCTCCAGCTCTTAGCAGAGCTCCACAGCAGAAGAAAGTTTATCATTGCCAGCTGCAGTCCAAGATGGTGTTATGGAAGGGCTCGGACTAGGGATGTTCCTGGCGATTAATTTCTTAGTCGGCTAAACTAGGGAAAATAAATAGACTAACAGACTAGTCTAAAACTAAGAAATGCTTGGATATCAAATTAAATTTTATGCCTGTTTAATGGACAATATCAAAAACTATCTAAACAAAGGCTTTTGAGACCATTAATTGCATTCTTCTATAATGAATCGCACTTTAAATGCTGCTTAACTGTGTGGCACCGCACATTATGAACACTGCTCGTTACACTCCAAACAATGAAGAATAAAAACATAAAATCAATTGATATAAATACATGAAAATGCATTACTGCAAACAATGTTCACTCACCAATGAATTTGAGAAAATGACATCCAAAAAAAAGAATAAATTGCGACTTAAAAGTGTGGCACATTGTGCCGCGCATTATGAACGATGCTCGTTGCTCTACAATTCATGACACACATCAAAACAATACAAACATCCATCCATCCATCCATCCATCCATCCATCCATCCATCCATTGTCTTCCTCTTATCTGGGGTGGCATCCTGAGCAGTAGAGCCCAGACCTCCCTCTCACCCAGCCTCCTCCCCCAGCTTAACCCTGATTCAGACTTCAGTTGCTACAACGTAACCTACATAAGTGGCTGATGTTGTTGCCAAGGTTAATACCTGTGCAGGTGCATTGCATGTGTTAATTACCTTTCGGATATGTGGCCTCAGGTCTTCTGAGCTCCTAGTGGGCTGTGGATGGCCTGGGTCCCCTGGGTCCTTTCCTATTTCCTCTGGATCGCAGGGGGCATGGTTGCAGTTCTTACCCTCATTGAGTACATTCCATGACAGACGCGCATACACACATTACTGCAAACAGCAAATTGTGTGTATGTGTGTATATGTATATGCATTTGTATAGACATGTGAATGTGTGTATGTATGTATGTATAT
>JASGAU010362969.1:0-23301 GCA_030220045.1 Australoheros facetus
CACTCCTTTATTGAGTGTGTCTTGCTAATTGCCAATAATTTCCACCTGTTGTCTATTCCATTTGCACAACAACATGTGAAACTGATTGTCAATCAGTGTTGCTTCCTAAGTGGACAGTTTGATTTCACAGAAGTTATATTGTGTTGTTTAAGTGTTCCTTTATTTTTTGAGCAGTGTGTATTAACAGCACTCAAACTGCAGATGTAGAAGTTTTTAACTGCTGGTTTTATTTCATTATAATTTTTTTGGACTGAATAAAACGTCTTCCAGCCCTTCCTTCTTTAGTTATTACCAAGAAACAAAGAGCCAAAAACTGCAGTTCCTTCATTGAAGGCTTCAGCTGCACCAATCAGACTCACTGAGCCGAACCTCTCCACTGAGTTTGACTGCTGGTGCTTTTTGGATCATTTTCATGGAATTACCACATAAATAATAAAGCCCGCTCTGCAGTAAAGCTTCAAAAAAGTCAGTCCTGTTCTGGATGAGCGAAGTCCTAGTATTTTATTAGTCTTTTAATTGGTACTAATTATCAGGCATATTATTCTGTGCACTCCATCTGTACAGTTTCAGGATATTTCTAACCAAGCTAGCTGGTATTACTCATAACTCATCCAAATATGGTCATTAAAATTCTATTTCCCCCTGAATTCTGAGCCTGTTTGTCTGTGTAGGTTCTCAGTCTTCCAGGTCATAGTAGGATTTAAATACCCCCTACTAGGGTATTTAAACCCCAGTGGGGGTTTAAATACCTGGGTCTCTCCACCTTTTTGTTTGAGAACTGAAGCCTTTCAGATGACAGGTGAAACATCTTTAAGAAACAAATAGAAGTCCAGTCGCCCTTTTTTCAAGCTTTTTTGCATTTGCACAATATTTCTAAAATCGAAAACATCCTGTCTCAGAGTGCTGCTGAAAATCTATTTCATGCATTTATTACTTCTAGAGCTTCATTATTATCAGGCTGTCCTAAAATCTCCCTGAAAAGCCTTCAGCTGATCCAAAATGCTGCAGAGAGAGTGCTGACAGGGACTAGAAAGACAGAGCAAAGCCTTCAGCTTTCAGGCCCCTCTTCTGTGGAACCAGCTCCCAGCTTGGATTCAGGAGACAGACACCCTCTCTATTTTTAAGATTAGGCTTAAAACTTTCCTTTATGATCAAACTTATAGTTAGGGCTGGTTCAGGTGACCCTGAACCAGCCCTTAGTTACACTGCAATAGGCCTAGTCTGCTGGGAGTGTTTTTTTTTTTCATTCACCACTTTTCACTCTGTTTATACTCCACTCTGCATTTAATCATTAATTATTGTTAATCTCTGGCTCTCTTCCACAGATGACTGCCCCTCCCTGAGCTTTTGTTAATTGTTAATTAAACCAGTGTTGTTGTAACTGTGTGGTGCAAGGAGCTTGTGAATTTGGCAAAAACTGACATCTCGGTCTCCTGATACATAAATGTGACATTTTGTGACTCATTATTAAGTCAGCTCATCCACAGTGTAAAAAACTAACAAAAAAAACAACCAAGAGGTCTTGCTTTTAACACCACAGTGTAAAACCATTTGTTTGTTAGTCAGTGTTTTCTCAGGAAAAATGTGGTCAGAACATGAACTTTTCATTTAGAGACGGGACGGTCCCAAAGTCTGTCTCATGAAGGGGCCAGTGTTTGAGGCTTTCTGGGAAATGCTCGTGTGACCGAGATTATAAAAGACCCATCACACTGGATTCTGTCATTTCTAAGAATGAAATATGGTACAGACAGAAGTATAACTTCTCAATCTTGACCTCCTTTCAGTGCAGTGAAAATCTGGTGACATGCTTCATCCTGTCAAAGAATCCTTAACCAATCTGTGAGATACAGCTCAGCACTTTAATAAACACTTCTTTAAATAAAGTTAATTATTAAAAGTAATTAATGGCGCTACAACTATTAAACCGTTCCAATAATAATTGGGTTCCATTAAACTGATTATTATTTTCTGCAGCTGTAGGCAGGAGGAAAGAGAAGGAAAGGCAGGCGTGTGGAGGTGAGAGTAGGGACTCTAAATGTAGGGACTGTGCATTTCTCCTCTTGTCTGATATGATGGAGAGAAGAAAGGTAGAAATATTGTGTGCAGGAGATCGAGTGGCCAGGAGCACTGGAGGGGGATTCACCCTGTTCTAATATGGTGTAGATAGGAGGAGGGGTAATCTCAAAGGAAGAGGAGGTGTGTTGAGGTGATGAGAGTGTCAGACAGAGCCATGAGTCTGAAGCTGGAAATGGAAGGGTGATGTTGAATGTTGCCTGTGAGTATGCCCCACAGGTTGGATGCCACAAGAGGAATTCTGGAGTAGGTTGGATGAAGTGGCAGCGAGTGTCCCCGGGGAGGAGAGAGTAGTGATCGAAGCAGACTTCAGTGGACAGGTAGGTGAAGGGAACGGAGGTGAACAGGAGGTGCTGGGCAGAGGCAAGAGATTAAGGGTTAATCTCTGATCTCTGGTGTTGGGCAGGTGTGTTGTTAAGGAGGGAAATGCAGAAAGACAGATGGTTGTAGATTTTGTGAAAAGGAGGGAAATGGCTGTGAACACATACTTCAATAAGAAGGAGGAACATCGGGGGACATGTAAGAGTGGAGGAAAGTGCACACAAGTGGACTTCATCTTATCTGAAAGAGACTGCAAGGTGGTGTCAGGGGAGAATGTAGCTAAGCAGCATCAGATGGTCTGTAGGATGACTCTGGACATCAAGAAGAGGAAGCGAGTGAAGGCAGAGTCAAGGATTAAATGGTGGAAGCTGAAGAAGGAAGAATGCTGCTCAGACTTCAGGGAGGAGCTGAGACAGACTCTGGTTGGGAACTGCCGAGAAGGTGCTTGATGTTTCCTTTGGAGAAAGGAAAGAGGACAAGGAAGTCTCCTGGAGCTGCCAGGCAGGAGGGAAATACCTCACAGGAGTTTCATCGATTTCAAGGAGGTCATACAGAAGGTGAGATGAAGGCAGATGATCCACTGTGGTGACCCTAAAAGGAAGCAGCTGAAAGAAAATAAATAGATAAATAAATAAAGATTGAGCTCTCCTTCAAATGGTCATAAAAATACAGCAGCCACCTTCACTGCAGGTGAAGGCAGGCATTACTGGGGGCAGAGGTAGGTGGTGTGAAATCCCATCAAAGCGGGTACAGGAGTACATGATTAGGAGGGCGTCTCTGGAGGTTAAAGGAGTGATGAGTTAACAGTAATTTAGTGCCTCTGCAGGTCATTGATCAGCTTGTGCAGCTGGTTTTAAAGCATGACCCTACTCAAAAACTGCAAAACACATGGAAATATACCGAGGATATTCTGTCCAATGTCTCTGCTGTTTGTCTCCTGCTTTGCTGGTGTAATCTAAGACAGATATTTTTGCACTTCTATAAATGTGTCTACATTTCTCTATGAGTGCACTATCTGTGTATGGCTTTAAAAAATGATAAATTAAACTAAAATTTTAAAAAATGAGAAAAGCTGAATGTGTGCGATGGTCGGGTTACTGAAAGCTTTAAGAACCAGACCTTAAACCAATCAAATATAGCTAAAGTGAAATGAGTATTCAGACGCAGCGTCATGATTAACTCGTTTTTATTTGCACGTCCAATGAGTGTTAACAAACCCAACACAGAGGTTAGCATCCAGGTCTACAGCAGGGGGCGCTCAAACACACTAAAGCTCTGAGAACAGACAGGAAGGAAACCAGCAAACATCTTCACATCTGTACAAATCTACACTCAGTCCGTCTGTCTGTCGCTCTGTCTGTTGGTCTGCAGGTCACAGCTTGAATCCACAAACAGGATCTGAGGGCGTCGATGGAGACCAGGCTTCAGGTGGCATGTTTTCTGATAAAAGCTGTCTGTGGCATCTTCTTCACATCTGTCTGCTTCAAAGTGAAACTTACACAAAGTTTATTACTCTCTGTACTAGTAAGCAAGCTGCTGAGCAGATTTAAGGTTAAACTGGGATTAAAATGTGCTTTCAAGACTAAACTCACAGTGTATTACCACTCAAACAAACTCATCATTAAGAAAACATGAAGCCAAAATCCAACGTCACCTCAGACAAATATTCAATGGGCTTGTAGGAACAAATTAATATAAAACAGCGCCACCAGCTGGCTGCGGGGGAACATTCACAGAGGAAGAAATGGTTTACAAAGCAGTGCAAATCAGAGTCTCAATGTGATGGAGGAGAGAGGGGAAATGTACAAAATGAGACAGAAAGAGAGAGAAAGAAAGAACGCAGTGAAGCAGAGGAGAGCTCGGGCTGCTGAGCATGTTTCACATCCCGGCTGACGTCCACAGACTTTCTGAAGCATCAGCGTTCGTGCTCTGGGCTCCAAACCTTTGCTGCCTTTTTGTGGCACCAGAAGTGAGGGTGAGCTGTTATCAGATGAGGCTAGCACGCTTGGTTAGAAATACAGACTGGATACAAAAGGTGGACGCAGCTTCAGAGTCTGAAAAGTGAGTGCAATGTGTTTAGACATACATTCCTTCTGATGACCAGCAGGGGGCGGTAACCGGCTGGAAAAAGCAGCCAGACTGAATAGATATTTTTTGATTTCTTACCTCAGTAATCAGTTTATGGTCTCAACTGATAGTTTCAAGTCTTACTGAATACAGCATGATATTATTTTTGTAAATTATGGGGGATGATTTACTTTGTGACTGGCAAGTCTCTACGGTATGAGTGTGCAGCGTCCATCGGTTTCACAGTCAGACCGACATCAAAAAGCTAAGACGGCAACAGTGAAAACGCACACAAACCAAAAGGTGACGCTAGTGTGCCTACACTCGACTTTTATGCTCATGCTCTGGTCAGCAAGCTTAATCCATAAACTTTCCATAAAGTCCAACATACAGCTTCCTGTAACACTATTAGAGTCCTGGAATTTCACACTCAGACGTCTTGGATGGGCTATAACCAAACAGCTGTATTATTTACTAGATAATTACAGTAAAAATGCTCCAAAATGCACCAACAGCACAAATAAGGTGGAGAGGGTCATTTTTGTTTATTGCTAGCCAGCCAGCACACAGCGCATCGCATCTGCTCTGAGGAACGCGGTCAACATATTTCAAGATCCTGATTTGAGCTGATTTAACACTTCTTTAATACTAATTAAGTCTATAATTTTTTGAATGAATTTAATGCCCTTTAAAAACTGTAATGGATCTGCGGGAAGCCTATCGACTGTCAAGTTGGAAGTTTATGGGGATTCACTCACTGTACAGTTGCTGTATAGCTGGAAATTTTAACATGGAAGTCTGAGGGGGGAAGGCCTTTGGAGCCGGCCCCATGTGGCCATCATAGTGGGTTCCTGTACCAATCAGTGCTTTTAAGGACCTCAATCAATAAAGAATGACTGCCAAAATAATGAATTATATTTGGATTTGTATAAACAAGTCGTAGTTTGGTTTACAAGTATTCAACAGTCCAATAATTCCTTAAACAGTATTTGATGCAATTTGCACATAACAGTAAAGTGACTTCCTCTTGATTTTGGATGGTTGGATTTCAGGATATCAGGGGTTTCCAGAGTGTATCACAAACCCACTCTGGCCTAAGCATTGTGGACTTAAACTACAACTGTTACATCAGCAAACGTGTCTCTTTAGCCTACTTTTATCATCAAGGATGTAGTCGAACTACAAAGTAAAATTGTTGTGATTGATTAGTTTTACGTTTTGATGGTCAGCTGAATTATAGGCTGCACATTTACCACCTACAGCACATTTCATCTCTCTTTAATACTGTGTCAGGTTTTCATTTCCGTGCCTTTAATTTCAGATTTGTCTGAACACTATTTAGAGGAGATGCAGCTTTTGGCACTTCCAGTTTCATTTTTAAGCCCTGAAACTCCCACTTGCTCGTGACTTAATTACCTCATTATCATTTACGGAGAACGCTGTCTGGAGGTCATTGTCTCCTCTTAACTACAGCACACCTCTGCTAAACCGGCTTCCCTACAACCCTGAATTCAGAATATATTTCCACAACATGATGCTATTCTGTATTAACGAGCTTTTGTTCTGAAGACAACGCGCCTGAGACATCATCAGACAGCACAGCCGCCCTCTGCCGCACTTGAAGTGTCTAAATTAGAGGAAAGCATTCATGTTACAAACAAGTATTTTACATCATCTTTCAGTCTTCATGAGCAGGAGGCTGATTTAAAATGATCTAGGGTCAGTCAGGTGGTGTTAACACAGTTTGGAATCCACGATCAGTCCACTTCCTCCGGGATCAGGGTGCAGTTGTATGATCTGCTGCAGGAGCGCTGGGTCAAAATGATCTTCTGCAGTCTAAAAACAACAATCCTCCCAGAAATGGAAAGCAGCTCACTGAGCGGTGGAGCATCGGGAGCGCGAGCTTCGCAGCAGTGTTTGGTCCTACAGAGGAGAGATCATACTTGGATATATTCCGTGTTTCAGTTTATTTGCAGAGTATTTTATCACGTTTTCTATCAGAGCTGAAACTTCTTCCTGTCATCGTGATGTCAGCAGATCTTATATCTTCATTCGAAGTATTTTTTTTTTCAGACAGACATGCAATGAACTGCATGGCAACAACAGCATAAGGGGGATCTTTTTCTTTTTTTTTTTCTTACATTATTTATTTTTTTTAATCATATTTGAGCATTCCTTCCCCCCGTCTACACACATCGACAGCCAGAGGAGACACGAGAACAGTCTTAGAAATGGACTTCATGGTTTACTGGCTGTAAAGAGCTGCAGGATTCTTCTTACATTTTGCAGATGTAGTGGTGGTAGAGAGGCATAATAGAGAGAGAGAGTTTACCTATGATCACAACAGTGTGTATGTATGCGGTTTTATGTGTGTGTGTGTGTCTGTGTGTATGTGTGTATGTGTGTGAATGTGCTGTACACTAAGTCTTTATTTCCCAGTGGCTTCACTGGTGGAGTCCCAGCCGGTCAGTGGTGTCGGCTGGATTCTGGCGGTGCTCCTCTCTTAGTACTCGCTCAGGTTGTGCCATTTGGAGATCTGCCGGCGGGGGTTTTCACACACCTCCCTCCAGTGGGAGGCTCCGGAGGGGGCGGGGCTGTGGAGGCCGAGCAGAAGGCGACCCAGGACCTCGTTCTTGGTGGTCCGGTCGAAGTCGACCACCAGGAACTCCACGGAGATTTCAGGCAGAAGCTCGGGCGGGATGTCATAGATGAAAGACTCGTTGAAGACCGGGTTCAGCGTGCATTTCTTCACGTGCGTCTTCTTCTTGGCGATGCGCTTCCGACCATAGAAGACGTTCACCTTCACGTAGGGGTCTGAGGACAGAAAAGAAAGATCAACCTTTGATCTGGAGCCTATCCCAGCTGAAAAACATTATGTTCTATTAGGAGACAATTACACAGATTCAGTTTTTGAGTCTCTGCCTTCTACAGAAAGTTATTTATTATGGGTTGTTTGTAGCTTTATTTTTGCTTGGATAGTTTATGAGGACTTTCTGTAAGTTTCTGTCACAAATGAGGAGCTTTAGGGCAACTTGAACCATGGTGCATGTTCCAACCAGACCAGTCAATGTGTTTCTGAGCAACCAGCAAAAACTGCTCGGGGCAGGGGNGTGTGTGTGATGGAGCTGGCAAACCTTTACAGAAGCAAGACAAAGAACAGCACATTTATCATTGTCCGGTTTGGTCCAAGCTTTAACAGACAGACAGGTGGAGTTCACGGTCCACGAAGTACAAGAAACCCAAATCATCAACCGTGCTGACAGTCGGTCTGAGGTGTTTGTGCTGAGTTTGGATGTCTCCAAACTCAGCACATTATGACCAAACATCTCCACCTTGGTCTCGTCTGTCTGAAGGACATTGTTCCAGAAGGCTTGCGGTTTGTTCAGCTGCAGCTTTGCAAACCTAAGATGTGCTGCTGTGTTCTTTTTAGAGAGAAGAGGCTTTCTCCTGCAGCCCTTCCAATTAAGCTGTACTTGTTCAGTCTTTTTCTAAAACTGTATTCATGAACTTTAACCTTTAGGCCTGTAGAGTCTGAGATGGAGCTCTTGGGTTTTGTGCAGTTTCTCTGAGCATTGCTCAGTCTGATATTGGGATGAGCCCTGGTCTGGGCATTCCTGTCCTGAATGTAGACTGTTTAGATTGATTTGGCCTTTAGATTGTTTGCCAATGGCCTTGTAACCCTTCCCAGACTGACGAGCAGCAAAAATGTCTTCTATAGGATCATTGCTGATGTCTTTCCACCAGAAACTGCCCAAACGTCTGCTTTCATAAAGGTGCTCACACACAATCGAGGGTATTTGATCAGCAGCACCTGGCTGATACTTATCCTCTTAAATCCTGTGGAAGCAATAAGGATGGACTGAGTTTTTCAAACACTGCTTCTGCTTTTATTAAACGAATAATGACACAGTGCATTATGTCAGCTGTTGCTGTTAATCTGAAGTCATATTTACCTAATTTTCAGGACCAGATTATTTTATGTTCTGATTTGCCAAATTTGACTGTGCTGGACCCAAAGGGCTCAAACCAATAAAAACAGAGCTGGAAGGTAAACATACCAAATGCACTGCATGAGTAAGGGGATCTCTGTATACAGGGAACAAGTATTTTGATGGCTCAGCTAACAAGGAGATCTGGAGTCATTTAGACTCGGCATGTCGTAACTCTTCCACCTTCAGACGCAACAATGAAAGCCTTCATCTTTGATCAGGATTTTATACACTGTCCTGTATACACTGTGTGTGTGCCTTGAAAAACTGTAGAGTAAAATGTGACTTTTAATCTCCTCTGAGTTACGCTGAACTGAATGCTGAGCTTCTCCCGTTCTCACGTCCTGTTTCCGGTTCTACTCACTGGCTGACAGGCCGGTGATGTCCATCTTGGGGAGGTGTCGAGCCTTCAGGACGACCACACTGAGACGATGAGACACCGGCTGGTAGGACAGAGATGCCAGCAGCTCTCCACGACTCTCACACTGAAAACATACACAATACGAAACTCAATCACTACAACACAGTTAGTGCTGCTACATTAACTGGCCTCCTGCTGACTGTATCGTCATTATCACAGCTGTTGGAGCTTATTTACTGGCCCATTTTCTTCTCATCTTTCTTGTTTAATTGTACATTTTTAAGGCTGTAATTTAGGTTTTCGTGGCCCGAGACAAACCAAGCTGTGTTTTCTCTGCAGGCAACAAAACATTCACTGCTGACATGTTTGAGAATCCAATGTTAACCTGATGAAGACAGAACAACAGAGAGGCTGTCACTGACACAGACTGTGATTATCTGACCGGCCGGCTGCCATCGTAACCCAGAGCAGACAACAGCATCAGCGTGACACCAGCAGAGTCACAGCAGCTGCACACGAACACAGTCGGGATGATTTCTGCTCAGCTAATGAAATGAACTTTAACTTTACGTTCTCGATCTCACAGCAAACTGAATTAAATAATCAGCACCTATAAAGAGGCACTTCTTCCTAACGCAGATGCATGACAGTAAATATGAGTCTGAGTTACGCTATTTTATAGAAATCTGTGAATTTCTCTGTTAGTTGTATTTATTTGTACACACAAATCCTGCATGATGAAACACAGTGAGCTGTGGTCCAGCTTTGTCAGAGATTATTTAAAGAAATCCCTCCGTTTCATACGAGTCATGAACAGCTGGTCATTTATATTTCAAATAAGTTTTAGAGTCCCCCTGACTGACCAAGCATGGTGCCCATCAGGGGTACAGAGGCTAAGGTTTATGATATCCAAGTCAGTTGAGTTTTTTTTGTCATAATAACCAAAGTTTTCACTAACAGGAGCCTCCAGCCTAATGTGACTTCTAACGTTCTCCCTGTGTGATCATTTAAAATGTAAATGCTTCACCTGTGATTTTGTCAGATTGTTGTAATAAATCAATCAGTTGTTTGTAATAAAATTGGAATTTTAGCAGTGAAGAAAATGGAGTGGGAAACGGCTTGAAAAGTTGATCTGAGAAATAAAGTTCCTCGGACACCGGGAGCAGAGAAATGTGGAGCATTTGGAGCAGACCTGATCTAGGATCATTGCACTTTAGCTGGCTGATCCAGGGTCTGTGTAAAATATGACTGTGGATGAGAGGAGAGCTGACTGCTGGAAAACAGAGGCGTCATATTTAAGATGATGTGCACTCTTTGTTTTTATTCTAAATTCAACCTTTGTGTCTTTTGCGTTTCCTTTGGTGCTGGAGGACAAAGCTTGATACAAAGTAACTGTCAGCTGCAGCCTTACGGGAAACCTCTGAGATAATTTCCTGTGAAAACTGATGACTCATGACACACTGACAGTCATTTGGTGGATGCTTTTCCAAAAAATAAATATTTATTATTTTATTTAAAATTGTAATTGACTGTAATGAGTCCGATGACTCTGACTATATTATCAAAAACAGAGCAGGAGATGTCATTAAATATCTACGTCATTTTCATAAACCTGCTTTAACTTTGGATTATTACAGCTAAAAAATCTGTGCTGGTTATATAAAGTGGTTATATTAATGAAAAATCAAAAACCAAATCCTCGCTCACCTGCATGTTCCTCTTGGTGATCTGCTGGCTCAGGTGGACCCGGCCCGTGCTCGGGTCCACGCCCTTCAGTGGCACCACTGCCTCCCCGATGACATCATCGCGGGCAAAGCGGTCGAAGCTGAGGACCAGGAAGTGCAGGGTGAGCTCGGGCAGCGAGCTGTAGGCTACACCGTAGAAGGTGAAGGTCTCGTCAAACAGTGGGTCCAAGGTCTTCCTCAGGACGCGGGTCTTGACCCGGTGTTTCTTCTCAGGCAGGATGGTCATCTTCACGTAGGGGTCTGAGCTACCCGCCTGCTCATCCATAGCGGGGAGGCCCCGGGCCCCGACGATGGTCACCACCAGAGCCTTTTTCGGGAAGTTGTAGTCGACGGTGAGACTGATGGACCCCAGACTGGGCTCGGGCTCAGGCTCCGAGGAGGCAGGGGTGAATGGGGACGCCGTCTTGCTGCTTGTCTGGCTGCTGCTGGCCGAGCTGCTGTCCAGGCAACAGTAGTCAGCACGGACCGGTAAAGCTCTTTCCAGCCGAGCCTGGTTGTTGGTAGGGTCTGACCCAGCGGGGGGGACCAGGTGACTCATCTGCAGCTGGCCGGGGACATCCAGGATGTTGTTCTCAGCATCCACCAGGACCATCCCCCTCCCGGCGGTGCCTGTTGTGGTGCAGCTTCGCTCTCCGTCACGGTCGGAGCGGTCGGCACGCCGGATGCCGCGCACAATCCTCTTGCTGCTACTGAGGGATTCTGGGTAAATGCTGATACCCTTTAGCATGTGGATGAACTTATAGGGTGGGTCCTCTGTGTCATAATAACGGTCACCGTGCAGCTTGTATCGCCCAGAGATGCGAAGGTAACGGCGCTGACAGAAGGACCAGAGCAGAACCAGAACCACCACGACCAGAACCAGAACACCAGCTCCCAGGAAGCCTGCCAGCACCGGAGACATGGCTGAGAGAGAGAGAGAGGCGGGTCAAACAACACAGTTTGCTGTTCATTAATATTAAACACATTAAACAGTTCATTTTGCCTCAGGTGACACTATTTTTATCCTGTCAGTCTGAAGTGAGCACCCAGAAATCTCCCTGATCCTGGACCTGCTGGACGTTTCTTCCTGTTAAAAGGAAGCTTTTCCCTCCCACTGTCACCAAGTGCTTGCTCACAGGGGGCTGTTGGGATTTCTCTGTATTATTGTAGGGTCTTTACCTACAATATAAAGGTGAGTGTTTGTTGTGATTTGACACTATATAAATAAAGCTGAATTGAATTGAAACTGGCTCCTCTCTGTCTGAGACTTTGAGTTTCCTCAAAATAACCCTCCAAATCTTTTGGCCTAGATGTCTTTCAAGACATTCAAGACGTTCCTCTAGAAGGACTCCGGAGGAACCCACTCTGAAAAAACACACCAGACAAAGAGAGGACAAACTGCAGTTGTTAACAGGTTCTCCTAGAGGGACGACTAATAAAATCAATAAATACTAAAACGAGAAACCAAATATACCTGGACGGTCCACCTAATTAAAGTCTGTGTGTTGGGAGATTAATGCTGCAGCTGTCAATTATTTTAGTAATCGAGTATTTTACTGATCATTCCATCAATTAACTGGATAAGAAAAATTCTATCTTATTAATAACAGTAAATATTCAGAAAAGAAAGAACATAGGTCTTTTAAAATGAGCTGCTCACTGGCTTCCATTTCAGAAATATTAGTATTACTAGTATTTTAATGGCATACAGTATACAATTTGGCATCTCCTGGATGAGGCAGATTTGGTGGGTGTTCATATGCATGCCTTTAAAGGCGCATGTGGCTGCAATGAAGTGAATGTATCAGCATTCTCAGAACTGCATAAAACAATCGTTCTGATGGTGCAGATGCTGATGATTAATGTTGATAATAATTCAGTGTCCAGCCTAAAAGCCCCGGGGCAGCGGCTCAGAGTTTTACCGACCTCATTCTTACCGGTCTGTGGAGAAAAAAAAGCTATTTTAAAACAAATTTTTAAATATTAATACAACTGAACTGATATACTTTATTTATATTTTATAACAATCTAAATCTGCTAAATAATGTTACTAAAGCCTTGAAATAAATATAGTCTCGTGCACCTCACGCCTCTCTGTAGACTCTGCTCGCTGCAGGTATTCCTGTGACAGAGTGGGAGCCTTCAGCGAGCTGTTTGATTCAAACATCGTGTCAGACTAAGTTAACGCTTCATTTGCTTTCATACGCTTTCATTTGAACTTCCACAGCTTGTTTTGTGGAAAACAAACAGCGGTGCTGCTTTGGCTTAATCTTGTAATAGTTCACATAATAATTCACATGCTCCTAAATATGTTTCTATTTATTTTTAGCTGCAAATGTGGGTGAAATGCTTGAGCTTGCATGGAGACGAGTGAGCGCGGCAGAACTGCGGATTAAACGAAGCATCAATGGAAAAAAAATTTACATCGAGGATCTTTTGTTACGAGTTCCCCGAATCGTTGCAGCTCTAGCCAAGATGTTTAACTTCCCTTCAGTCCTGCAGGGTTTCAGTTCCTCCCTTCCATTTAATCCAAATCTAAACAACAGAGGTGGAGATATTTGAGCGCTCCATCCTCCATAAAACCACTTCAAATGAATGAGACAAACCACAAAAATAAACCACAGACTGTAGCGCCGTCCTACAGCAGCTAAGGCCGGGCACTCGGTGACAGCATATTTAAAAACACCACAGTGAAGTCACCACATCGACTCTCCGGGGGTCTCATTAGAAACATCTGAGGACTGGGTGGAGGAAGAGCAGGAGAGGAGGAGTTTGTGGAGGTCTTTGTTTGCTGGGTACAGAAGACTATTGTTGTGTCCCATGAGGACACACTGATGCTACGCACACAGACACACACACACATCCAGTTGGTTTCCCAGAGACACTGCAGTGATGCACTGACTTGATATTCACTGAATGTTTAAGTAGATTTAATATTATTTGCACTGTTGACTGCGGCGCGCGTTCCCTTGCAGCTAAAACCAAACAGAGTGAGCTGTAAGATGTCGGTGATCCGGGCAAAGCATCCACAGAGAGAAGAGATGCAGTTGGTAAATGTCCATTCCAGACAACTACTTTTCAAATGATCCATTTTAAAAAATCAGGTTTCTTAAAAAGCTGTTTGGAGTCTGTGATTTTCGCCTGTTTATGTGCTGCTTTTTGGAAGTCCTCAACTCCCAATAAGATCTCTGTGTTGAACTCTGGTTACAGCATTTACAGCTTCATGCAGTGTCTGTGTGAATAGGTGTGTCTGGTGGACTGTATCAGATATTCGAAAACCTCCCCGTTTTCCCTTTCCTATCATTTTTTAAAATTATTTTTATTACCTCGTCCTGATGGGTGGAGGGAGGTTATGTTCCGGTCGCGTTGGTCTGGCTGTTAGCAGGACAACTCGTAAAATTAAAGCAGAATTCTTTGATGATTTCTGGAGTTGTCCAGAAAGATGCTGAAAATGATTTATGACAACATTGGTTGGTATCCACTGCAGCGCAGTACCAACACAGAAAATGTGGGGTGGGCGAGGTCTGCGCTCTACCGCGTCCTCTTCTAGTTCATGTCATAGTTGGACATGTTTGTCTGTTATAACTGAATCTTCTTGTTCCAAAGTCAGCACTCTGATAAGATGAGGTGTGCTGTAAGCTGGCTGCTCAGAGTGAGTTTTGCTGCGTGTCGGTAAATCATCAGGAACGCGTCACTGATCAAACTGGAAAAGCTGCAGAGTTAAAGTCCAGAAAATCCTCCTTCCTGCTTGTTGTCGCCTTTTCATTCAGACTCCATCAGATGATGTCATGTTTTGGAAAGAGCTGAAAGCAGCTGAGCTCGCTGCCTGGCAACACAGGCACACACACAGACACACACACACACTGATGTGCTCCAACAACACTGGTGTTGTACTAAAGGTAGTGAATTCTTGGGAATTCAGTACTTTGGTTTATTCTTATCAGTTTAAATAATCTTTTGCTGAACTATCTGCCAGTGTGAGAGCAATGAAGTGGTAAACATTTACTGACTGATTACACTGAATTAAAGGAAGAAAGGCCCAATAACTATAGTTTATCAGATCCAGTTAATCATTGAGCCAACAGGAAGTCAGTGATGCATGAGATGAATTAGTTTAGGGCATGTTTGTGGCCAGTTTTGCTCATTATAATTGTGATCATTTAACACGAGCATTTATTAACTTAAATGTAATGCATGTGTTGGATATTAACAGCATACCTTTTTACATGGGATTTAATTGAACTCTGAATATAATTCAAATGAAAAATAAATAAATGGGAGTTTTTAGGCCCAGAGTTGCTGCCTCACAGCATTAGGGTGCAGACAGAGCAGCACTTTCTATGGTAGCCACGGGGAAAGAGACAGAGAGCTGAAGTTAATTAACAACTGACACCTCAACTGTGTGATGCCAAAACTGGACTGACCAAGACACGCTTAGTGATCCAGATCTGCAGGCAGCTCCAGACAGCTGGCTGCGGATCCTCGCACAGGCTCCCCTGCAGGAACCTCCTCCTTCTTATAGGTAAGGAGTGTCGAGCTCACTTTAGCTTGTACATCCCACAGTCTGATCTTAAGCAGGCCAGACCTCTAAAACTTTTCACCAAAGAAAATTTTACAGATAAAAAAAAGTCAGTGAACAGCATTATAACAGCGCACTACTGTAGTAAGTTAAGGAAACCCATCAGTGCAGTTTGTTCCTCTTACTTTGTCATTAAGAAGGCTGCAAATCTACCAATGATTCAGACATTTGGTTCAGATGAAACTCACACAAACGCTCTCATGACACGATCCATTTTTAAGGACCTGCAACGCAACACTTCCAAATTACAGTGAAAAATCCAAAATTCATGGACCTCCATCACTGCAGGTTTTGCACTCTGCAAAAAGCCACATTCAAAGCCACATGTTTCACACTGATGTGCTAGGTTAATCTTGTTGACTGAACTGTCTCAGCTTAAGCTGAACTAAAATTGTGAATGAGTCTGAACTTTTAGGAAAGGTAACAAATGCACAACTAAAGAAAAGGAGAGCTTTGTAGCTAAAATGCAGGAAGTGATCATTTTTATCCTGATTACTTTTCTTATATAATCACTGGAAGCCTTTGACTCAGCCTAGGCCTTTTGCAATGTAACTAAGGGGTGGTTCAGGGTCACCTGATCCAGCCCTAACTATAAGCTTGATCAAAGAGGAAAGTTTTAAGCCTAATCTTAAAAATAGCGAAGGTGTCTGTCTCCTGAATCCAAACTGGGAGCTGGTTCCACAGAAGAGGGGCCTGAAAGCTCCCATTCTGCTTGTGTGCAGGTCCTCGATCTGAAACAAGCACTTAAAGCCACTATTTACAGTCATAGATGAAACTAACCACTTTATTAGGTACACCCATTCAACTGCTTGCAATTGCAAACGTCACATCAGCCTTTCACAGGGCAGCTACTCATCTAGGGATGCAGACATGGTTGAGACAACCTGCTGCACAAGAGTGCACTGGGAGCCATTCATGTCAGCTAAGAACAGGAAACTGAGACTACAGTTCAAATAAGACAATAAAAAATTGGGAAAATGTTGCTGGTGTGATGGTATGGGGGATATTTTCATGGCACACTGAGCATTGTTTAAACACCTCAGCCTTGCTGCTGACCATGTCCATCCCTTTGTGGCCACAGTGTACCTGATGGCTGCTTCCAGCAGGATAACTCACCATGACACAAAGCTCAGATCATCTCAAACTGCTTTATTGAACATGACAGTGAGTTCACTGCACTCAGTTGGGATGCGGCGGAACGAGATTCTCATAATGGATGCAGCCGACAAATCATTAGAAGCTGTGTGATGCTGTCATGTCAGCATGGACCAAAATCTCTGAGGAAGGTCTGCAGCACAATACTGGATCTGAGCCATGAAGAATTAAAGCAGCTCTGAATGCAAATCGGGTCCAACCCAGTACCAGAAAGGTGTACCTAATAAAGTGACCAGCGAGTGTTTCTCCTGTTTCGGTGATGGATGTTCATATTTAACATGGACAAAGTTCTCCTTTAAATCAACAAATAACACAAATTTTATCTCAAAATTTGATTTGCCTCCAGCTTTTTTTAGTGGCATGATAAACTCATCAGCTAATCCTTAATATCTGAATTAATGTAAAAATGCCAGAAAATGAAGGGAAATTATAATTGATCAACTAATATATAAACAGCCAGACAACAGACAACATATAAATATAAAGATGTAATCTAAAGCGTTAAATGCAGGCAGCAGTCTAAATCTTCTATTGATTTTAATTCTAAGGGAGCGACAGCGTTTTAAACAGGCGTTTCCTTGCAAGATAAATCCTGTATAAAACTCGCTTTATCAATAATATTCATTATTAATAAGATTCCCAATTTATTTACGCGAATGTCAATAAACAAATGGGGTCAACGACCCTCTTAAAGATAATAAAACTGAATTAAATGGGATTTTTTTTTCCGGAGAGTACAGACATGACGTCACCCATATACACACCCCGACGAGCGCGCGCACACACGCACAAGAACGAGGCTGAGGGTGCGTGGGAGCGGCGCGAGAACGCCCTGTTTTTATTAACCGCGCGGGGGGATGTTATTTTTAATTTGTCACCGCATCAAGCTGATGTAAGGCGCGCGCGAGGCCTGGTTTTAAACACGCGCACGTTTTTCTTCAGATTTTCATTTTTTCTGGAAACAAAATGATAAATCAGAGGACCCCCCCCACACACACACACACACACACACACACACACACACGTCTGGAGTCAAAAATTATCCGTTTGATCGAATTTAATCGAATTAACACAAGCTGTTAATGACGTTCCTGGGGAAATAACTCATTTATCATAACTAAAAAATAAAGAAAACGGCTTGAATACAGTAAAATATTGGCCTCTGGCCTGGTGGCGCTTTAACAGCTCGGTGCAGCATCTTTTCAAGCTGTCATCGGACATTTCACTGCGATACACCATAACGTCTAAAAACAATGAGACCGGGCGCGTTTTCACCCAGTTTAGATGAAAGTAACGGAACAGAACGGCCTGAATCTCACCGTAGGCGGGTCCCAGCTCGATGATGTCCGCCATTTTGTGGATCGGGGCAGGATGCGGTCCTGAGCGAGCGGGGAGGAAGGACACGGAGACGGAGAGGACAGCGACTGACTACCGCCCGCTTTTACTTCACATCCATAGAGAAGCGACGGCCGAGAGGAGAATCACCGAAAACCAGTCTCTGATGCGGGAAATGGAGCCTTCATATGTCGGCTGATGGAGGTGCCGTCCGTTCGCTGCGTCGGTGTCTGAATCGGTGCTCCGCTCGGTGCGCAGTGATGCTCCCGTTAGGATACAGGGAGGCTGCGCGGAGGAGCTCACGATGAGACTGGCTCTAGATCGTCTAACGTGAGACAGGACTCACTCGAAGCAGGATTCCTGTGACAGCTTTTTAAAAATTAATTTATTATTTGCTTTATTGTTTGTGATGATTTCAAAAAGTGAATACCGGAAATATTCATTACCTTTCATCATTATTTAAAATATACATTAAAATATACATTTTAAATAAAAATTGTAGGGTCTTTACCCACAATACAAAGCGCCTTGAGGCGACTGTTTGTTGTGATTTGGCACTATATAAATAAAATTGAATTGAATTGAATTGAATTGAATTAAATTAAATAGTGATGAAGATTTTTTAAAAGTCATTTTTAAGACAGGAAAAGCTATAATGTTATAATTTTCATAAAAAAGCTCAAATCTGATGGACTCATTTCTAATCCTGTCGATTCTGCTCACTCCCAATGAAGATCTGAGCATCTTCAGCTCCACCGCCTCCAGCTCAGCCTCCTGTTTTTGTATCAGAGCCACCATCTCCAAACCATCCATCACAGCAGGTCTCACTACTCAGATAAGCAGGATGTAAATAATATTGATGATGATAAAGATTTCTATTCAGTTTGATATTATTTCTCAGTTCTACAATGCACACCATGACAGTTTGGATGACACAGATTTTTAAGTGTGGTATTGCCAATTACCTGAATATGTAAAAAACAAACAAACAAGAAGACCAAAATGCTGTAAATTCAGAAAATTTAGATATAATAAATTTTTTTAAAATGTAATTCAGCTGCATTTGAGTTTTCATCAAAAATTGAAAGAAGTAACGAGAGCTCAGTTCTTTGTATGTCTACATTTAGCCGGACAGTGAAGCTGATTCTGAAAATGTAATTTGCTGTTGAGAGTGGTTCAAACATGCATACACAGCTGCATGTTTGAGCACCAAGAACTTTTTCCTTATAATCCATCATTTGCGCTATTTTCTGCAGTCTGATATTTTCAGTTTCCAGAAATGAGAGCAGAGTGAAACATCTTCACAGCATCCTCATCACTGAAAGGGTCCACTGGAGACCCCGCCCCCAGGCTGCGTCACCACAGTGTTAGATAATAAACAGGAAGTGTACTTATATGTGCATAAACAGGATTTACACGTGAAACAAACAGCTGAAACAGAATGCCAGGAAGCATGTGTCTGTGTGTGTTGTGTGTTTGTGTTTTTAGTTGTACCAACACATGTGTAACGGAACCAGGCATGGATCCCGTCACCTGCGGTTCTCGTTCCTGACCTTTGGCAGCGCGGAAGCAGCAGCACAGACAACATGATCTATACTTGGAAAATGCAGAATCCAGTTCCAGTTTTCCTGAAAAAGGATTCCCACTAATTGATCATAGCATCTCTGCTTGAGTTGCAGGTTGTATAATTGTGCAAAGAAACACATTTTTAAAAAAACATTCTAAACATTTTTGGCCTTTGTTAGTTTCCGTCCTTCATCCAATGTAGAGGGTATCATCTAAACTTAGCAAACAGCCCAGAAAGTAAGGAAATCTGTGTTTCCTCAATTATTTCTTTGTTGTAACAATGGAACGCCTCAGCAGCCTTCTCTAGTTCTTCTGGAGATTACGTCTCCAGAAGAAAGACGTTTTTCATTCCCACTGTCACCAAGAGCTTATTTGGAGTGGGTCATCTAGTTGTTGCTCTAATATTGCAGGGTTTTATACTATAGGGTTATATACTATAAGGTAAAAACCTTATAGTATATAACACTTTGAGGTGACTGTGGCTGTGAATTGGTGCTATATAAGTAAAATGAACCTCTCCAGTTTGTCCTGTCTGGTCCGGGTCTTCTCATATGCCTGAAACACCTCACCTGTCCCTGGTCCACCTCTCCCTGCCCTGTGCTGAGGTGTGGGAAATCGGGGTGCCTACTGAGGATGAACCAGTGGACAGCTGGCTCTCTTCCTCCAAGTTGTCCTTTTTCTTCCCGGTCATATATTTTAACTGCATCCTATACACCTCAGACATTCACAAACATAAATACATAACTTAACAAATCACTTACAAGTTGTGGAAGGGGGAGGGGCTGGTAGGTCATCCCACAGCCCGATTTCCTACGCCTCGCCTGGGGTGGGGGGTCGGGTGATGCTTCGGGGGCCGGGCTGACATGTAGAAGCTCTGGGTTGCAGTTACTGGGGTTAGCTTAATTGGTCACTCTAAATTACCCACAGGTGTGAATGTGAGTGGTTGTGTTAGCCTTGTGACAGGCTGGCGAACTGTACAGGGTGTACCCTGCCTCTCACCCTACTGTCAGCTGGGATAGGCTCCAGGAGCTTCCAAGGAGCCCGGCTTTCTTGTAATTTTTGAAGTGGTTCTGAGCAATAGGGCCCCAGAATTTCTGAAAGTCTTTCGATGTTGCTGCTGGACTCGGTATTGTTGTTTGACCCCTTTGCAAAGGGAAATGAAAATCTCACAAAGACAGCTTGTTTGTGAAGATCACTTTATTTCAGATTTCCTTAATAGTTTGGTGCGGGAAAAGTGGAATCCCTTGGCTGATACTGGTATTAAAACCAGGATTACGGCTCATCCTGGAAGGGAGCTTTTCCAGCCTCACTAGCAGAGAGACGAGCGGGCCGACTGTTTGGACCCCTGATTGTGTCCACTGGGATTCCTAGGAATGGACCACGTTATCCTTAGATGGTGAGAAATGAAATAAATTTTCATAAATTTGAGGATAAAATAATTTGGTGGAAAAAAGAGAAATAGAAAAAAAATCAGGATTGCTTCTCAGTGTTCACGTCTGCTCTAGAGGTCATCACAGTGCTGAGTAAACACACAGGATTGTTTTCAAAGGGTGAAAATAGCTGTGGACCGTGTCGTCCTCGCTGTAGTAACTGCTCCACCAAACCTTAGACAAATACTTTAGATTTATGGTCACAATCACACCTAAAGTAGAGATTCGGCGCACCAGATAGAGAAACTTGAAGTTTGGGAACATGGGAACCAAGTCTGGCAAAGAAAACCCCAACCGAAGTTAAGCGGTACACTTCATGTCTCCAGTATGGGTGGCTATGGAGTGTTTTTACTGTTTAAATACAGCCAATTATTCTTTGGCAAATTTAATAAAATCACTTTTTGGCGCAACACCGGCAGCGATACCTGCAGCAGGGGTATGAGACCATATTTATTTCAAAGCTTTACTTGCATTATATGTTTATATGAATATAAACATAAATAAATTATATAAATGAAATTGTGTTAATATTTTAAAATTAAATTTTTTTTCTCTCCAAGAATCGTTGCAGCCCTGAAATTTGCATTAAATTTTTAGTTTGTGTATCAAAATACACGAAGGATGGTATTTACCTTTCATGCTGGGATTTTTTTGTTGAATCGGAAGCCTGAAACTTTAATTTGATCTTCATTTTCCCTCTTACTTCTCCTCGTGTTCATGCGGGTTGTTATTTCGATTTATGTAGCACACGCATGACCATAGTGAGATCAAACGTGCACATTGTCAATGAAACAATGTGCAAACTGCGGTGAAATGATACAGGCGTAAGCAGCGATAATAGCAGCGACCTAGCCGCAATCTTTGTTGGATTTGAATCAGTACGTTTTGCATCCAATAAAAGCAAAGATGTTAACAAATAAATTGGACAGTATTCTGGCAATTTAGTGATATTTCCAGAGCTGTGGTCTTGACTGGTCTTGAAATAAAATCCCGAGTCCGCAAGGGCCGAGTCCATGACAAGACCGAGACCATCAAAAAGCGGTCTCGAGACCAAGACCGATCTCGAGTACTACAACACTACAGGTCAGTAAAAATATTCACGTGCCAGTGAAACTCTGAGCCACTGACCTGAGGCTGCTGGGTTCGACACACAGGACAAACCTGAGCTCTGAGAATGTTGATTTGTCCCTTTTCTTCACTGCAGCCAGCACACGCTCCTTTAACAGCTTGCTTCCTTCCAAGAGGACTAAGGCTATTTGAGCCTGTGTACCTTGTTTTGACTTTAATGTACTTGTGATTGTGTATTTTTAAATTTAAGGAAATGTTTTGTGTCTGTTCTAGTATGTGGTTACCAAAAAGTATTTGTAGTTAAAGAAAATCACAGAACATCAATCTGCTGGCCATCACTAGCACTCTGTTCCTTCATCTGAACTGTTTGGTCTCTGTGCACGAATCCAGTCTCTGAGTGAGCTTCTGAGAACGAGAGTTTTCCCGGGAGAGATCCTTCCGTGGACCTGTCTGTGTTTCTAACTGGAAATCGTTCAGCGGTCAAAATCTTGCCTTTGCTTCATTTAAATAAACCTTTTAACTTTTATCCCATCCTTGTTGTCTCATCCACGGTATAGATTATATGTTAGAAAGATGGAAAGCCCAAAAATTTAATGGTTTCAATTTTTAGTTTGTAAGTGTGAATGTAGACAAAATGTTTAAAGCAAGTAATGAAGTCAGCGCAGGCTGAGGAGGAGGAGTGGTAGCAATATAAACATGTATACATGGGTATTTTTGTGACTGCCCTTATGTCATATATTTAAATAAATCATATTTGTGGCAACACTGAAAACATCTAATGCCTCTTGTGGATCTGATAGTTGCTGGTACTGTATAAAAGACAATTAAAAACAATAATTTATGCATAATTTACAGTGCTATACTCAGGGGATAAAGTGTACTGGAAGAATCTGGAACAGTGTTTTTAGTGCAGATGTCAGTAAGTTGTAGTTGTGGTACTTCAGTATTCAGCTACCGCTACAGAAGAGGAGCGAGCATAAAGGGAGTGATAAATGGAGTGGCAACGTTTCTGTCAGCTCTTCAAACATAAGCAAACACACAAACTGTTTGTCACAGTGTGTGAGAGCTGAAGGCCTGGCTGCTGTATTTCCCACAATGAGAGAGAAGTTCACTTAGAGATGGAGGAAGATGTAAGAAAAAAGACAGGAGAGGTGAAGTTATATATTGTTTTAATATTGTGAAATGTCCTGTAAAACAAACTGAGGTATACTAACTCTGTGTTATTCAAAGGTTGCATGAAAACACTGCAGTTTAGTGCAGGATAAACAGCTTAGTTTGCTGTAAAAAAAAAAGAAAAAAAGAAACCATCTCACAACCCCCTCCCCCACCTCCATCTTGTCCCTCTCAACTCATCATGTGAGGAATGAGCTACGTAAAATCAAGGTGCGAAAGGCTGCAGGTCCAGACGGCATCAGCTCCAGGCTCCTGAGGTGCTGCGCAGATCAACTGTGTGGCATCATGGGATACATGTTCAACCTGAGCCTGAAGCTGGGGAAAGTACCACAACTGTGGAAGACCTCCTGTGTGGTACCAGTACCAAAGACCAAACATCCAAAGGATCTTAGCAGCTACAGGCCGGTAGCCCTGACATCACACCTAATGAAGACCCTAGAGAGGCTGGTCCTCAACCATC
>JASGAU010362972.1:0-15667 GCA_030220045.1 Australoheros facetus
GGGCAGGGTGGGGTCATGTTAGCAATCCATTCAAATTTGGCTCACGTCCAAAAAGGTCTTCAAGGTCAACTTCATGATTTATTGGACGAAAAAATGACAAAACGCTTTGAAACTATGATTCTTAAAAGTGTGGTGTGTGTATAGAAAGTAACAGATAAAGATTTAAAATATGTCAGATTTGACCTCTGACCTCTCCTTCAAGGTCAATAGACTGATCTGAAGGTCAAAGTGATAATAATGCTATATAAAGCTATTTATTTACATGGGGATTCTAAATATCATATTATAGTTTGCATCCAAATATGTTACATTTGACCTCTGACCTCACATTTATATTTCACATCTATGAAATATCACATTGTATATTTGTTCATTTTTACTTCCTCTGGGCACAGCGTGGTAGATGCTGGAGGCTTCTGATAGTTTGAGTTGTAAAATTAGTTCAGTAAATTCACTGAACGAGCAGCAGGCAACAAATCATTCAAATCCTGTCATTGTGCTCATATAAAATCATCTCAGGTCAACATGAACCTGTTCTTGTCTAATCTTATGCTTTGAGACTGGAGATCAGCAGGTATGAAATCAACACCAACTGACCAATCAATGCCAACAAAATAGTGTCACTCTCCTGGAAGATCCCTCGGACCTTGTTGTGTACAGCATCCACCATCTGCCGATTCTTTGTTTTAGCAGCTCTGCCGGTCTGGGTTTAAACTCTGTTCACGTGTCTGCTTCCTTTTTGGGATGCAGAAATTTAATACAGTAAATGTTCAGCACACATTCAGACACAATCAGCTCCATCTGCACTGTTTACAAGAACCGCACGAAGAAGCTGAGCACAACATCGTCGGAAAACCACCGACCAGCACTGTGGAGATCAGTTAGTGTTTCGTCAGATTGTAAAAATTTAAGAAAAATAATACAGTGATACAAAAAGTCATGTACAATAAGGACAAATCCCAGTTTCAATACACAAATTCACCTGTCTCAATAAAAGCCTCCAAAGGCTGGCTGTATTTGGCCAGTCATTAAATAGAAAATGTTTTATTATGAACGCACAGAAAGAGAAAATTCCATTAATGAAAAGGCTGAAAAATACTTTGGCATGATGTGAATTAGAGGTATAATGGAAACAACCCAAATTTGATTTACAAGGTCACAAATGTAAAAAAAAAAAATTTTCTCTGAACCTCTCCAAGAGAAAATTTCAAACTGAATTTGATCCTGTGCCTTTGTCTCTACACAGATAATTATTGAGTCAACAAAAATTTTTTTGCCATTAAAAATTGTTGTTCTACTTCCAGTTTCAAAAGCCACAGGAGCAGTATCCTCCATTCCGCTTTGGTACGGTCCCAAATGGCAGCACAGAGCGCAACATAAGGAGTAACTACCCCGAGATGCATGCCCACATGGTCAAATACAACCAGAAGGGAGTGGAGGATGCCCTTAACAGCCTCAAAACAGGGTGCGTGTCTGCCAGGAACCATAAAAACATACTCACAGCAGAAGTGTGACTGAAAGAAGAGCCAAACAATTACACGAAGGCCATTTGAGTAAAACTCCTTTTCTTTACCCTGCTAGGAAACTGGATGCCTTCATCTATGACGCTGCTGTGTTGAATTACATGGCTGGCAAAGACGAAGGCTGTAAGCTGGTCACTATTGGCAGCGGCAAAGTGTTTGCTACCACTGGTTATGGCATCGCACTGCAGAAGGATTCACGCTGGAAACGGCCCATCGACCTGGCCCTGCTCCAGTTCCTGGCTGATGGTAAATTTTTCCATTCATATGCAATAGAGGACCAGTTTTAATGATAGCCGACTGAGCAGGACAGGGGGTTAAAGTCAAGGTAGCACTTTCCACCCTCCAGGACGCGTACTGCACGGATCAAGCTCAAGACAAACACAGCACTGTTTTATCGGTGGGGGAGAAAAGAATGATTCATATTTGTGTAATTAGTGATGACAAGCTGAAGGGTATCAGCTGAACAGCTAAAGCGGTTTTAGTTCGTAGCCTCTGCCTGGCTCTTTCTTAGTTTAGTTTATTTTTTAGGCCTGTAGTTCTCTTTTTTTAGCCTTTCACCACCGACCTCTGCAAACACTGTAACATTAAGCCCTAATTTAAAAATGAGATCAGCAGACAGAAATGCCCTCCTGTTCTCTGTAATTTTGAGATGATGGACGAGTGCAGCCTTGTATTGTATGCGCATACTCGCATGCACCAAGACACGTCCAAGTCACAGTTCTCCGTTACAAGCAGAGATATCGCCATGACATTATAGCGAGGTAGATTAAATATGGATCTCGTAATAACAATAATTCTAATGTAATGCCACGATTGGCGAGCTACTGGTGATTACTCTCACCTCTGCCTGTCCCCTGAGATTGTCATCCATCTGCATCTGCACAAACCATAATGGCTATAACACAAGAAGAAGCCCAAATTGAAGAGAAATGCTACACTGGTCTTGTTTTGTGCTGCTCAGTTTCGATATGAACCGTGGATGAATGAAGTGCATTCCTTCCTTGCAGTCTTCATTGGCCTGATAAAACGTTACCCATGGCCCCAACGGGCCTGTGGGCTGTATTTTGAGAACCTTCATTTTAGATGAACAACTGCTGCCTGGCTGGGATTTTTCAATTTGCAATTTATCTGGGGTGCTGGTTATTTGAAAAAATTTCATTATCCCATGTAAATGACTTTCAGAGGGGACTGGAGGGTGTTCTAGTACTCCCTAAAAATATTGATAGTGTTATGCAAATAGAGCTTAAGCCTGTATCCTGTACTCCTTGCTCACAGGTGACACACAAAAGCTGCAGACTGTCTGGCTCACTGGCATCTGCCGTAATGAAAAGAAAGAAGTGATGAGCAGTAAGCTGGACATCGACAACATGGCCGGGGTCTTCTACATGCTGCTTGTCGCCATGGGCCTGAGCCTGCTGGTTTTTGCTTGGGAACATCTCCTCTACTGGAAACTACGACATTCGGTCCACAAATCGGAGCGTCTGGACTTCCTCCTAGCTATCAGTAGAGTAAGTACCTGCCTGTTTTATGTTACTTTCAATCATATTTAAATATCCGAAGAAGAAGCGCATTCGTGTGGTGTCAGAAAAATCTAAAAAAACAACTCATTCCCAACTGGGAAAACTCATCCAAACAGGGTTAGTGTCACAGCATAACTGCACAGCCCTGGGCAGTTGTTAAAAAAAAAAAAAAAAAATGATGTACCCTTCGAGGTTTCCCTCAAAACAGAGCATTAAATGATATTAGAAATCCAGTAAGTCAGATTAGTACACAACCACAATAGTTCAAGGGTAGCGGCCATAAAAGAAAGACTGTAAAATGAAATGAGCTTAAAGCAATGAAAGGACTTCAGGGATGCTTGCTGAAATAAAGTGGCAGTCGTGCTGCCTATGAAACTGAATTTAAATTGCCCCATTAAAAAAAAAAACCCTTCATCTCTGTGCCTCGTGTAGTACAAAGTGAGATTAAGTATTCCAAAGAGATATGCAATGTGGATGTAAAATATAGCTGATGGGATAAAAGTGGAAAAACTAATATGGTAAATGCATGATCAGCAAATCACTCGTTTATATTCCTGAGATGAATCTGTGTCCACAAACATTTCAATCACAGCAACAAAACAATGATGACTCTCCTTCTCTCTTCCACGTCATTTGTTCTGGTATCTGATGAAGCTTACAGATGGTATTACCTTTCCACCTCTCTGCAGGGCATCTACAGCTGCTTCAACGGAGTGGAGTCAACTGACCGCAACGGGAGCATACAGAGCCCAGACGTCACTTCCAACTATACCCAAGCCAATATGCTAAAGATGCTTAAGACAGCCAAGGACATGGTGTCCTCTGCACGAGTGGAGAACTCTTTAGACAACGCCACCAAAACAATAGAGAACTGGAGCAGGAGAGGGGCCGACAACGTGCGAGCCGCCCTACCACCCAGAGTTACGACCACAGACATGACCCATGGTCGTCTGCCCTACATCTCAAGCATAACAGACAACCATTCACCATACCCTCAGAGGGCCATCACACCCACCTTTCCAATTCATTATGGGGACTCTTCTACCCAGCCCTTCCTGGATAAGCCCCGGGTGGTAACTCGGCCCACACCGCTCCGGTACACGCTGCCTGCCCGCAGCAGTCAGCATATCTTAGAGAGGACTCTGCCCATCTCCAGCCTCAGCAGCCCTCACATCGCCATGAGGGATCCTGGTCCTCCTGGATCTTCAAACCCCCATCCAAGCAGCAGGCTGTATGTGGAGAACCAAGCCCGGCACCCCATCTCTCCTTTTGCCACTTACAGGGACTTTCAGATGCCTGATATCTACATGGAGCACAGAGGACCTCTCAGGAGAAAGTTTAGCTACCCCCCTGACTGTGGGAGTCGGAGGAGGAGGTCCCATAGCTACGTGCTTGATGCTGCAGACCCCAGAGTGAGAGGTGACTATGATGAACCTCAAACCTGCCTCGCTGAGTTGAGAGCCAACCACCTCCTAAGCAACCACGCCCCTAATGCAGCTGCCATGCCTTGCACTGCAGGACACTACCCTAGTGGCAGCACCAGCTGCAACTCCTGTATGAAGTCCTACCTGGAACCCGAGATGGATGACATACCACTCCTTGGAAAGGACAAACTGAACCGCCGCGCCTCATTCCTCAAAGCCACATGGGGCAACGACAGGATCTGTCAGGTAGATGAAACAAAGCCCTCGACATCCACATCTCCCCCAACCCGACCAGACATGCCTGACCTGTTTCCACGGGTGGTAGTGGCTAACCCAAAACCCCACAAGCTATAC
Source organism: Australoheros facetus (assembly GCA_030220045.1). Classification (NCBI taxonomy): domain Eukaryota; kingdom Metazoa; phylum Chordata; class Actinopteri; order Cichliformes; family Cichlidae; genus Australoheros; species Australoheros facetus. Next base: position 4,822 of record JASGAU010362972.1, read on the forward strand.
GGCAGTCTGGGGCACAACCTGTCCTGCTACCCTTTGGCTGCTGAGCCGGCCTACTTGGACCCAGCCCACATGGGCTCCTACCCCTACAAGCAAAAGCTCAAGTACTCTGAGTCCACCCGACTGCCCTCTTACAGGGAAGCCATTCTGCAGAATGCCGCCGCCCTGCGCCGTTCCTCCTCCACAGTGGTGCACAGACACTATTCCACCTACCTGAACTCGTACACAGACTTACCAGTGTACGTGGGGCCACTGGCTCAGGGACCATCCCAGTTCTACCACAGTTCCAAGGACATGTGTCACTTGTTTCCCTGTACAAGCCACTGCCCGGATAATGCAGCAATGCTGCCTCGTATTAGTGACAGGCAGGTGGTGTACCACAACAATATGTTTGGGGCCTATGATGGCACAGGAAAGAGGGAGGACCCAGGCTCTGGGGGCAGAGAGCGGAGGCAGGTGTTGGTTGCACGCAGAGTCAACAGTCCCTATGTGCCAAAGCCCTGGGGCAGGGTTTCAAGCCTGGAGTCTGAGGTCTGAACCACCATCCTTAACAGTCCTCCATTAGGCTCTCCAACTGAGCCCCTCCAAGGACTGCCTGGAGGTTCTCCCCTCAGCCTCTGGTTAAAGCAAAAATAAAACTCTACACCAACAGTGTATTTGAGAGCATTGGCTCTCAATTATCAGTGCAATAAAATCTTGGGCAGCGATATGTAAAAGGAGAAGACACTCAAAAGCAAATTACTGCTGGGACTTGCTGAGCCAAACCGAAATACAAATTTTAAAAAAGGTAATGCTGAAAAGTATTTAATACATAAGAATTGAACCAGTTGATTGTTATTTACAGGATTTTTAAATGCTGTGTTGCTGTGTGAAAGAATACTGGGAGACGGTATACTGTAGCCTCTCAATCCGATTACAACTTGTCATTTTCTGCTCCCATTTCCTTCAAAACCACTTCAGTTTATCAGCATTCGGATTGAGTGATAAATTACTGATATAATTTTGTGATCAAACCACTGATATGTCTTCCGTAAATTTCCAAGTCCACGACCTTGGGTGCACCATTCTTCTGAGACTTTCTGCTCCACTGGTCACTCATGTAATTTGACTGGGATTTTAAAAAGGGAAACCTATATAAAGTATCGTGTATTTCCATTGTTACACTATCCTTTAATAAAGAACGAGGCCATCTCAAGGGCCTTTTGGAGTCATCTTCTGTCCTCTTCATCTGTATCCTCTCATGTCCTCTCGTTTAGATATTAAGACTATAGATATTTAAAAATAAATGGTCAAATCAAACCAGCTTCTCCTAAATGGTCTTTTGCACTGATAAAGACCTGAGTAACATCAGTACATAAGCTAGCTAACACAGAATGAAAGTACAGACGTAGACTTGCCAAACAGTGTAATTTGTTGTCATTTTAAAGTTTGAATTCCCAAAGAAAGTTGCAGAACTTAAGAGGAGCCCGACCACAGCACAGTCGGCTCTTTCTTCAAGCAAATCTCAAAATGATGGAGCTTTTTTTTTAAACATTCAGTCGATTGTTACAGAAGAAAGCAATTTGCTTTATGAAAGTTCCCATACAATCACTGAGCTGCCATGTTCAGGTCTGTGAATCAGCCTATAAACACAATTCAAAGATTGATTAACTTGCTTTTATATCCAGATCTATTTTCTAAAATGCTCCATAATGCCACTGTAGCTGTTACTGTCAGAACTCTCAGAGATTGAGGTGAGCTGGCTGTTTGTTAGCTTACTTGTGTAACGGTAACACCAGTGGATTGTTTTGCTCAGCCAAATGGTGTGATGGCTAAGCAAGTTTTTTGTTGGCAACTGGAGGGCTTTAAAGCCAAAATGCATATTAGAAGTGTGTGTCAGACCTTTTTATTCATTAAATTAAAGCATGTGACTATAAATAAAGCAGGTCTGGCCTTTTATGTGATTCGTGTTTCAGCTGTGGCCAATACTGAAACAGCCATTTCAGTTTCTAATTAGGCCAATATTGGAGAAAATTAAATGATGCATTACTGCATGTTAATTACTTTTGTCTGCTCACTCCCATAGTTTGCATTTTGCATTTTCAGTCCCTCTATGCTCGGTTTTCTCCCCACCATTGCAAAGTGCTTTCCACTAAGGGATCGTCTGATTGCAGAGAGAAAGTTGCAAGCGACAGAATATCCCTCCACACAGTTCACAGCATCCGTCTGGCTAACAAACCATAAGATCAACACTCATTCGCACAACAGTCGTGTGCAAACAGCTCACTCAGGTGTGCAGCTGCCGTATCTCTAAACAGGGTAAGCACAGAGCAGGCTGTCCCTGCAGCCGCAGAGAAAGACCGCTCTCAAGATAAAAAAGAAACAAAGAAGCATGAAAATCAAAAGTGTTGTAAGGAGTAGGAATTTTCTGACTGAGATATCAATGCCAATTATCCACAGGTTAATATTACTACTAATATTTAATGGGTTAATCATATTTAATCATAAGCTGTGCCTCTCTGCAAATGCCTGGGAGCTTTTCCTGCTAACAACCAACAGACAAATAAAACAACAAAAATATAACCTCTAATAACCAGTGTTCAGACCCACAGAGACTTCAGGTCAAACCCCACACAGAGCACTACGAATGCTCAAGTCAGCAGCCAACAGATACCGAAACAATCAGCCAGGAGCAGATCTGCAGACAGCAACAAAAACAGCCGGCGGCATCAGCAGGCGCACCTCAGAACCCCGATTAACCAGAGCCCAGACAGAACCTCACCTGTTGGCACACACACTTACCGCGCTGAAGGTTCCCAAGCTCTACAAACAATAAATCCACTCACAGGAGTATTGAAGATTTTCCATATTTACATCCCTACTGTATTTCCCTGGTTAAAAAGACAAAAGACCAACAACAACAAACTGGAAGGAAACCAGTCCAGTCCCTAAAACTCCCAGTTCAGCAGCATGAAAGCATGACACACATGCTGATCAGCAGACTCAGGATCAGCTCACTCACAATGAAAAATTCATTTCTAAGTGCTCCTATTAAAAGTTTGCACATACAACGAGCAGCATGGGAAAGGAAAACAGCAGAAACAAACGCACAAGAACAACCATCAGCAAAATGTGAGCATCGTGTTCATTTCTCTGGACAGTGCACTGAGAGACATGAAACAACAACTCTGAGCAGCAGCTGGACATGTTAGCAGACACTGACCTGGCTGATGGTAATCTGGGTGTCAGCTGACAGTCAAAGGAGCATCTTCAGATCCACACTGCACAGACAGGAAATAATTACAGTGAGTAAAGAAAATGAAAAGGGGAAGAAACTGACATTTACATACCTAAATAATATACCTAATAATAATAATGAGTAATTTACTCTTAGCCTAGATAAAAGAAAAGAAATTCTATGTAAAACCATTAGGCCCTTAACACTTCACCCTCAAGCTCACAATTGACTGTGTATTAATACACAGCAGGAGGCACCATGTACTGTATGTACAAAAGAAAAACAGAAGCTGGACATGAGAGGAAATGTAATCAAATAGAGATCAAACAGCAGAACTGGAACAGCAGAAGGAAGGAAGGAAACAGGCAGCTGGCATGTTGTTTTGGTTGGGAAGCTTTTATTTTGGTAACTTAGCCTGTCCTCGGACTCATTAATATTATTTTACTTCATGTGCGCCTTGAGAGCAAAGAAGCTCCTTCAGCTACATACAGCAAAGACTCTCACACTGAGCTGAGTGCAAACACAGACCTAAACGTATTCATGGACCCTCGTCTTTAATTCTTTAAAAAAAAAAAAATAAATAAATAAAAATCAGCACATTTTTGTTCTTGGATATTTTTTGTTTTGTTTCACTGGATGAAATCATTTAGCTTAACTGTTAGATAGCAAGCTGAATTTATGAGAGTATTCGCGCATGGACACAATCAAGTCACCGACGTCACCTGTGGCCAATAACTCACACACATTCAACACGGCCACACAACTGACGGCTCATAAATGACAAACAACACTGCGTTTAACAGCAGAAATAATCTCCTATTTAAAGGGTTTATGAGAGTTTATCACAGACTAACGTACCTTGGTGAAGGAGCAGAGCACAAACGGGAGGAACCCGGAGAGCAACCCGCATGTATGCAGAGGCCGGCAGGGGGCGCTGCTCCTACAGCCCGATAACAGAAAACTAAAAATACCTCACATAATAAATTATTCATTATAACTAACTTTTAAAAGTGTCAGTCAGTACAATTATGTTACAATATATAACAGTGAATAATTATAAATGTAATTCTTCTTCTTTTGGCTGTTCATCTGCCTCCATCTCAGCCTATTCCAGCATGCACCTCTGTCACACCAACCCTCTGCATGTCCTCCTTCACTACATCCATGAACCTCCGCTGTGGTCTTTCTCATCTCCTGGCAGCTCAGCCATCAACATCCTTTGTCTAATATATCCACTCTTCCTCCTCTGCACATGTCCAACCCTCGCCTCTCTAACTCTGTCTCCAAACTGCTCGGCCTGAGCTGATGGACTCATTTCTAAGTCTGTCCATCCTGCTCACTCCCAGTGAAGATCTGAACATCTTCAGCTCAGCCTCCAGGCTTTGTGTCAGTGCCACTGTCTCCAAACCCTCCATCTCAGCAGGTCTCACTAACATCTTGTAAACCTTCCCTTTCACTCTTGCTGCTCTCCTTCTCTCACACATTTCACCCCTGACACTCCACCCACTCCACCCTGCCTGCACTCTTCTTCACCTGTCTGTTGTGCACTGTTAGATGGTTGACCCCAGGTATTTAAACTCATCTGCCTTCACTGCTACACCTGTCTCCCTCTCATTCACACACATGTATTCATGTCTTGCTTCTACTTTTCTCTCAGAACATACCTCCTCCTCTTCTAATTTAACAGAATTGTTCTGAATATGGATAACCTGTAGTTGATTTGTCAGTGTAAGACACACAGGTGCTGATTATTGGTTTAAAAAGGTCTGTAAAAATCAAACAATGAGAGAAGTATCAATAAATATGTTTCTGACATGTCTTTATTTCCTTTTGATGGAGGAAACAGACATGAGCTGTGTATTCAATTTCAATTTTCTGCTCATGCTCCCCTTTGAAAACACATCACAGTTTGAAAGATCACCTTATTTCACACCAGCTGACAGTATCACAAATATCCTGCATCAGCTTATTTCAGCTCTTAATTTAAGCTATATTTACAGAGTGTTCACACCCAGGAGTCCCATGTTTTTCTGGATGCATCATCCATCAAATGGACATATCAGAGAGTTACTGTGGATCAGTCGCTGCAAATCTTCCCAACTTTTCACAAGAATTTGAAATGAAGTTTGATGGGAACCTGCACTGTCTGTCTGCTCTCTGTGATGCTGAGGACATTAAAGCTAAATTTTCCAAATCTGCAGGTGACTACTCCAGAAAAGGAGTTTGATTTGCTGGCACACACACTTTAAACCCCTTCAGACGAAGTTTATTTTCATTCTGACATTGTTTCATTGTTTACACCAATCACTGAGCACGGCTGAAAGCAGCACTCGGTTCTTAATCTTATCCAAAAACAAGCTTTATCACTAATGCAAACATAAAAGCCGAACACTAGCCTGTCACACCAAATGTCTTTCTGATGCTGTTTGAAATATTACAGCTCACAGTGCTCGATTTAACACACCTGCCATGTCAGCACATTTTAAAGGTCAGAGTTCACCAACCCTAATCACTCTGATTTACTCGAATACTGAGAGAGAAAGTCAAAGCCATGAGTGCAGCCTGTGGTCTGCGTTGTTGTAAACTTCATGCATCGGGCTCTCGTGTGCTTTCAGGTCATCTCGGAGACAAACAGCGACATAATGGTGCAGCGATGAGGCATTTATGAATTCTGTGCTGCTCTCTGAGACCTGCAGAATTGATGGGAAGGCTGGCTGATTGCAGCGCAGTTGATGAATGATTCCACACACGCACATAAAATATGACCCACAATTTGCTTTCTCCAAAATATCCACACACGTGCACTGCGGTGCTACCGGCCTGCACGCTGCAGAGCTGTGTTTGGAGCTCTCCGGGACACTTGGCACCACTGTGGACACTTATCATTGATTACTCACATTAACAGTCAAGTGTGAAATATTTACACAAGTGACAAGAATCCATTATATTAATAAAAGCATTCATATGGTTAACGTGACAAATACAATGTCACTGAAAGCTCACCTGACCTCTGATAAATTAGAAAGCATTAGAAATGAGTTAGTGGGTTTAAACTAAAGCTTTGTGTCAAAACAAGTTGAAACAAGGTGACGAACAGCCCACAAAATAATCATCCCTCTGCATAATTCATGGCTTTGACCTAATTCAGCACAATGTGCTTCACTTTAACTGTGTGACCCTTCAGTGTGTCCTCAGCAGCATGGCCCTCTGGTGCTGCCCGCAGTTTTACAACATGCATGGTTAACACGTAGCAGTACAGTGGAGTCTGTGTGGAGTTTGCATGTTCTCTCCGGGTACTCCACAGTCCACAGACATGTTAGATTAACCGGTGATTCTAAATTGACCCTCGGTTTAAATGTGATTTCTCTCCATGCCAACCCAGCGTGAACCCTGCCTTTCGTCCTATGACAGCAGGGATGGGCTCTTGTTCCCTGGGTCTGAATGAATGAACTTATTGTGGCTCAGCATTGGTACCTCACTGACCACAAGGTGTCACAATTTGAGAATTGCCAAAGAGTTCATCCTCTCTCATCCAGACTAAAGCGCCTCGTCCGCTACATTTTGTGAATTCAGAGTGCTCAGAGGACGAATCCCAATCACTACGGTGAGCCCGGACCTCTCATCGACTGAAACCAGTGAGTGGCAACTGCTTCTGGATGGACTCCAATAAAATCACTGTTCTCTGTGCATCTTCCAGCAGGCTCTAAGTCAGGTGCATTTCAGCTCAAAGACAGCAAACCGATTAAGCGCACTGATTAATTCACAGCCTTTAATTGTGCATAATTAGAGAAGAATTAAAGGGAATTAATTAGTGCATTCTGGGTCTGTTTATCCTCTGAAAGTCTTCTAGCAGAAAATTTGGTTTATTTGTGGTTCCCAGAGTTCCCTGCAGAGTGTGTGGTGTTCTCTGAATTTTCAATGAGCAATCAATGCTGTGGTGCCCCAGAGGTCCTTCAGAGGAATGAAAACTCTAACATCCACGGCATGGCCACAGGATGGACAATATCCGAGTGTCCTCAGCATCCCCTGGTCATGAGTGGATATAAAGGACTTCTTCAGTAGCTGTCCCCATAGCATGTTTCCTGTGTGACCACCCATCCGAAGGAAAGCCGACCTTTGATAATGTTTGAAAGTAGTTTCTGGGTTAAATGCTCTGCGACGCTCCATCTCAGCACGGCGCGCTCGCTAACTGGAGCTTTGCATTGATATGACTGACTGTGTTTCACTGCAGCTCAGTATCATATAGAAATGTGGATTCTAATAAGACAAAGAGAGATTAACACCACGAGCATTTAATAAGTGTGAGAACTGATTCCCAGCTGAATGAACTAATTTAGTGGAACCCTAATGTAAATCTCTATAGGAACTCTTCCACTGCTCGCACTGAGCAGACCAGCCTTCATTCGGCTGAGCCAACAATTACAGCTAATTCTGTGATCTATGAGCTTTAATTGGTAACAGATTCACCCGCCCACCCCCCACTCCAGTTTAAAATTTATGAATTCACAGTAGGCGAGCGCACAATGACGAGCCGTGCAAGACAATTTATTTCCCAATTTTATCACATAAATACTGGACAAGATTATATCTAGTGTCAGGGGATTGTTTATGAATATGATTTCACTCTTGATTCCCTCTGCATATTGGAAATATTGAAATTAGACAGTCACAGGTACACCTGAGCTGCTGATGTGCATCCACAGAGAGAGAAAAGTTGACTACAAGCCTCAGGCATCGTGTTGATGTCCCATCACTGAACAATTAATTTCACACTGTGACTCCATTTGGGTGATATTATGAAGTGCCATTCCAAAATGAATGGGACCACAGGTGCAATGTGTATTTTTAATCATCACTGAACAAATAACAAAATATATTAGCAGAATGCGAGGACATGACAGGCAAAGACATTTATGTATTGAAGTAATATATGATCTTAAGTTTGCATGCTAACCAGCTAGCCCTGACCATTTTTTTTTTTACCTCAGGAAGTTACAGTGAGTCACTGAAGCTTCCAGTCTGCCTTCAGCAGCAGCTCTGCTCAGCGATCGCTCTGAGAATAGTCTGTGCTCTCGATCAAAGTCCTTCCAAAAGAAAGTCCATTCAGCCGCTGTATCAGTAACACCTCAGAGCCTCGTTAACCCAAACTGTGTGAATTAATGGGCAGATAGAGAGTTCTGTTTAGGATTCTTTGAGTTCTAAGTCTTCCCCTTGTGATGAAGAAAAGCGGGTCAGTGAATAAAAGAGCAAATGCTACAAAGGCAGAAGATAATAAACGACCACAGGATTAACACGAGACGAGAGTTTGTTTTTCAGATACATTTCCAATCAAGGTCTTGGCTGATAATTGAGAGACTAATGCCACCGGTGCCAATCCAGTCAGGCAGAGCAGCAGTCAGGAGGCACGACGACAGAGGAGACAGCAGAAGGTGCGTCCCTGGGCTTGAACATAGTAATTGGTATAACGAACAATATTCAAAAGATTTGTCACAATGAAAGTTTGAGCAGAGTAGCACACAAACAGCACTTAATCAAGCTCACCAAGACACAAGAGCCAAGAAGGAGGCAAAGAAAAAGACACGTTTTATTTCCTGGTTCTGCATCTGTAAAGGAAGAGAGTCCACACTGAGGGAGGCAACGTGAAAGCTCAACATGTTCTGTAAATAAGAGGCCAACCTTCCTGGATGTTGTTCATGTGGTGCATCCAAAAAAAAAAAAATAGAATCAATCACACTGTTTCAGTTCTGCTTTGTTTGTTTCTACTGCATCTACTTTACCCTTCACGGTCTTCCTCCCAGACCCCTCTGCTCAACCCACAATGTGTTAGTGATGTGTTTAATCAAACCACCTGGATGTGTAAGAGCTGGCAGAGAGCCAGGCTACACACACACACACACACACACGCACGCACGCACGCACGCACGCACGCACGCACACACACACACACACACACACGACCCATCCAGGCCTTTCTCATTAGCTTGGCCATGATGTGTGGACCTGAGCTGACCAGCTGAGCCAGTTTCTGCAGACCCAGGCCTGCTGTTTGTTTGATGAATCCTTGAACTCCCCTTCCACTGCAGGGATGACAGCTCTGCGGATGGAAACACAGAGCCACGGGGGGTGGGGGTGGGTGGGGTTTGGACAAAATAACGGAAACAGTACATGAAAAAAGATTTTTAAACTTTTATCTCACCAAATCCCACTTCCCAAGGTAGCAACACGGAGGAGTCAGATGTGTCACCTTTAAAAGATGTCTGCTAATCAGCACCTTTTATTGAGAGAGTATTCAAAGTGAAATGATGCAACTGAGCTCCAAGGAGCTAACAGTTGGTGCTGCACTGCAGGTGTGTCAGTCAAACACAGGGCGAGTTAACTGTGGAAACCAAAACTTGGCAGCCCTCATGCAGCTGCACACCATGGGTCATCTAAGACTAAAACTAATAAAGCTTCACTAAGAAATATCATTTTTACAAATCCAGGAATGTTAATAAAGGGAGCATACTGCAAGGTACTGCAGAGATGTCTGAAATAGAGAAGTCAACAAAGGTTGATAAAGAAATCTGTGTCAGCTCTACGATATCAGTAAACATTTTCCTCATGAGTTTATGGACTCACTTTAATACAACATGATGATCATGTTGTAAACTGTGGTCTTCAATAAAATACACACACTGTATGGAGGTCTAACTTGTCACTGATGATGACCCCAGCCGTAACCCTAACTTTAACTCCGACCTTAGGCAATCAGAACATGTAACATAATGTACCAAAGAACATAATCATCCTCACTGACACACATCAAAAACTATTTAGAGAAGGCCATTTTGGCCTTCTCCAAAATCTCGGCTTAGGGTAGGTTTAAGGTTGTCGCCTATGATGACTTGGGTAATTTCACATTACCATATTTATTACTTCTCTTAATTACCTCACCGATGGATTACGAGTCATATGACTGACAAAGTCTGACAGCCATCAGGAAGGAAACAAAGAAAAACTAAACAGTGTGGTATTGGGACAGCTGTGATAATGGAGTGGATTCATTTCCTCAGGATAAACTTTATAAACATTATTAACTGTGTGCTTCCCAGGGGAAGAAGGCAGGGTGAGCTGCTGACATGAGGTCAGAGTGTGCCATAGATTAGGCTAATGGAGGCGCAAAATATGCAGCAGTGCAGAATATTAAAGGAACAGTGTCCACTCTTCACTGTGGTCAGATCAATATTGTAGGGCTTTTACTCGCCATAAGTTTATCACAGTTCAAAATGGCAACAGTTTTTTTTTTTAAATATTTACAGTATATAAAATGCTCTCTATATTCATATGCACAGTTATTATTAAAGCTGCAGGCAGCAGAAACCTAACCAAAGAAGAAAAAAGTGGCAGAATCTGTAGAGCCCTTCCAAGCCCCTCACACAAAAAATAATATGGAAACATGTGGATGGGCAAAAAGTGGCTGAGTTTTGGTTTCACATGGGATTCAAACCCCACTCTGCCAGGTGAAAGTCCTGCGAATGGCCAAAGTCTGAAGGCAGAGCCTGGAGGAAACGGCTCGCAGGCTGAATGCAGGACCCAAATGCAGGAAACCAAAAGCCAGAGTCCCAAATCTTAATCTTTTTTTTTTTTTTTTTT
>JASGAU010362975.1:0-14507 GCA_030220045.1 Australoheros facetus
AACGCGGGCCCGTTCTTAATCGTTTCGCCGGTTCCTTGGGATCGGCACAGGAACTTGCTCCGGCTCCGGAACCTCGGCGGTGGGAAAGAGGCATCAGTGTGGAGGAGCAGGGACTCTACTCTGACTTTAATGACTGGGCTTCTTTGCCTGTCTCTGAGCTCGTGGCCATAGCTGAAACGCAGAAAATCTAAAATGTTCATGCATCTTTGTGTTGTCAAATGTAAAGCTCAATACAAAACTATGAACATCTCCTGGGTAAGATTATCAGAAAATATACACAGTTTGTTCATAACTGTGATTCCTTCTTCATACCCATCTTTTCACTCTGCCTGCTATTGTTTCCATTCTCAGTTAATACAAACAACATCCACCCCAGTAACACAGCATGTCCAAAGAACTCAGGTCTCCTCTTTAAGGGGCTCGACACACGGGGAGCGACGTCGCTCGCTCTCCATTCATTTCCTATGGAGCTTGTGCGATGAGGCGACAATCGCTTGCCCTCCTTCAGCTAAGCGACCGGCGACATTCGTGCATGTGAAATTTCGAGCTCGTACACGTAGACGTGCACACGCGACCAGGCGACGCGACACAACAAAGTTGAATAATGTTCTACTTTTGTCGCAGTCGCGTGGCACTAAACCAATCAGCGAGGGTTTCATTGACTGACCAATGAGCGGAGAGTATGCTACACGCTGCAGTCTGCAACCACTTTCAGCACGAAGGAAAGCATCGTTTTAGCTGTGTTTGACTTTCCTATATTATATGACACTTCACGCAGTGATTATCGATTTACACATAAAAGGCAGCCGTATGGCAATGTGTTGGCGCAAGACTAAACAGACGGATAGAGAGGACTTTTGTGCTAATATAGGATGAACCCAAGGTTGTCTTTTTCTTTTGTAGAGGAGACTGAACTGCAAGATTTCTGCCAGTTCCAATAAAATCTTCTGACTCCTCATCTTTACTGCCGTGTCTGACACGGACTGCTTTGAAAATGTCTAAATCCCTCCAGTTTTATAACCAATCACATTTCTTGGAGACGAGTGACGTGAGAGCGCGATTTGCAATACCGCCGTCGCTATCGCCTCCCGTGTGTTCGGTTTCACCCCAGTGGCGATGCGGCCCATTTGTCGCTGTCGTTTGTTGCTCCCCGTGTGTCGAGCCGATTAGGCTTGAGAAGATGCGCTCTTTGCATGTTCGACTTGTGAGTCAGTTAATGATCGTTTTGGGCATTGATTATACAAAGTTTCATTAAAATGTTACTTTTTTTTTACTGCTCTGTTACAGTCTCATTATTTGGCAGACTTTTTGGTATTTAATTTGCATTATTATAAACTTTTCTTGTCACACGACAGGATTTTAAGTGCAACATGCAAAGTCTTTGTGTTATTTGTGTTTACATATCCGTATCTTTCCCTCTGCTGTTGATTATAAGATTAATGCAGCAGGGCTTGGTGTCTTTCCTGGGTTTTCCTCTGCTCTCTCATCAGAGCAAATATCCAGTGTCTCTGCCTAACCGCTGAATGTGCTCAGTGGTCAACCCCCCCACCACCGAGATATTTCTGTAATGAACAAACTTTCTTGACCCTGACATTCACGCTCAGTTTGTGTTTGTCAGCACTTATGGTTTACCCAGCATCCCCCAGGGTCATGACTCACTGACTCATGTAGGTTTTGAAGCATCACTTTGTGACACTGACTCTTTGTTACCATGTCAGACTTTAGATATTTCTGATCTGCACTGGCGGGAAAACTTGAGGACATGACGCATTTTAAATAAACAGGTGTGGTACATTAGCAAGCCAACATGAGATGGATCAGAGGAAATGCACAACTGATTATCTGAGAACTACTGATTTTAAAATATTTCATTATATTGTTAAAGTTACATAAAAATGTCTAAAAACGACGAGTACCAGTAAGAACCTAGAGCTCAGCATCGCTGATTCCACGTTTCCACCGCTGAGGTGCCGGTGCTTGTGCCAGTGCTGGTGCTGATTCCAATGAACCGGCGAACGCTTAAGAACGAGCCTGAGTTTCCACCGCGTTTTGTGAACTGATCCTTTACCTATGAGTGTGGGCGGGTCCTCGTCTGGAAACGGAAGCCGAAGGGCACAAACGTAGGAGAAATAACTCCCGTTTCGCAAACTCTATTTCTTGTGCTGCGAACATATTTTACTGTCCAAACAAAACTACTGCAACATCTGCAACACAGACAGCGATTGCAAGCAAGACGACAAGTACACACTTTGCATCCTTTTATCTGTGATATGAACTGATGCAAAGCAGAAAGGCCCCTTTACACGACGACGTTTCGAGTTGAAACGGTGTCGTTTTGATGCTTTCGGCCTCCCGTTTACACGGAGACATTTCAGAAACGATCTCTGTTTACACAGAAACGCTAGAAACGGTGAAAACAACATAGTTCCCATTGCCAGGCCATAAGTTGGTGGTATTTCTTTTGCAAAGCTTGATTATGCAACACGCACATGTGTGGAGGGACTCAGTGGGATGCGCTGCAAAGATTTGCTCATTATCTACAAAATGGCCAATGTGAGAATCTTTGTGTGGACTGACAACGAGGTTGGATTGCTGCTGCACACAACACTAAATTATAAAACTGCAGAAACACAGGAAAGGATTGACTGGGAATCGTGCCAGTGGAAGTACGCAAATATTTAAATTAAAGTTTAAGTTAAGTTCAAAAGACTGAGCAGCACAAGAAGCACTCGTGAATCCGCCATTGCGATTGTTGTTCATCTATTAGCATGTGCGTGGAAAACTGGCGCTCGCAACCATAGTGCGCATGTGCGAGTGCCCCCATTTCCAAAAAGCTCAGTTTTTGTCTGTTTACACAGAGACGGAGGCGTTTCAGAAACGCTCCACTCTGGAGGCCGTTTCCAAAAAGTATCATTTTCACTCCGTTCTCATGTAAAAGTGAGGCCAAAACGCATCAAAACAGCAACGTTTCCACTGTAAACAGGGCCTTAGGGCCCAACCTAATTCACAGCCATGAAAATCGTACCGCTTTTCTCATGTAGTACACACCATGCAGTGAAATAGGGGTATAAAACTTTACATTGAGACAGCAGAGTCACGCCCTTCTGCTGCTAGCGTCCCCCGTTCATGGTTCTAGACCAGCTAGCTTGCGGTGCTGGAGTTGAACCCGTTTTTCGGCTGAGCACCAAGTGCGTTCACAGTGGAGAAAACACCGAACGGTTCAAATACTGGCACCGGCACCCGGTCAATGAAAAAGGGCCTGAGAGTCTTTTGCTCTCAGTAAATTATGCGTTTTAGTTCCGTAACTTTGTAAACTGACAATACTGATTGCCATCTTTCATCTTTCTAATCTGTACATCATTAGTGGCTTCCTATGTAACAATTTTAAAGGATTTCTTGGCTCTGTTATCCAAACAGTCATCTTTATTAGATAAAATAAAATAAAAATACAGTGTTACTGCTTTTTCTTCATATTAAATGCTTAACTTCTCTCGCTGTCTTCCCAGATCTTTAAAGCGTATGCATTCAGACCTACGTGGCTTCATATTTCCCCCTCTGATTTACTCCACAACAACAACACTTGTTGCTCATTTCCTGCAAACTCAGAAATATGCTTTAATTTGCCTCGTTAAGGTTAAATGTGGAACGTATGTGTGTGTATGTTTGGATGTTTTCATGCCATCCAAGAACCACAGTGAACACAAACAGCGATAATGATTTAAAGAGAGGGGAAACAAGGAGAACGTGAGAGCAGTAAGTGAATGATGGACTGACAGATGTGGAGTAAAACAGAGATGGGGAGAGAGGTGGAGCGCAGCCAGAGTTTACACTCCGTAGCTTTTCCTGATGGTGTTCTGCTGATTGGCCAAGTTGTTTCATTTAATGTCCAACAACTTTTGTGATTTCACAGTCACAGGGCTGCACAGACGACTGAATACCAGGGTATAACTGTCAGAGACGGTTATATACAGATCTCTGTTTTTATTGTGGGACTCCACTAGAGTAATTTTTGATTTGTTGATAAAAGCTAATCTAGCTCCTCAAAGCCTTTGAGCTGTAAACCTACTAAACAATTCTTTTCTCATTATGAAAACAAAATTCATACTTGGATGTACACACTGCAGTCACTACACTCTTTCCACTTCAGTCAGCAGTCCACTAGTGATACAAAAGGCTGCTATACAAACTAACCATTAAGGAAGCCTCAGCAGCCTAACGTTAGTGACGGCCACTTTCACATGTGTAACAACATCGTATACGTTCACTGTCTCCACTGAAACTCTGTTCAAAGTTATTTGGTCCAATTGTTAGCATAAGAAAAAACAAAGCAGAGTGATATAATGTTATCTTTTTTTTTGACTTTGCAAAATTAACATTCATAAATGGAACAGCTTGATCTTTTTGCTAGTCGCTGTGCTAACATGCCTAACGCTAACACGCCCAACAGTCTGAGAACCACTGGCCTAGAAGAACATGCAGCTTCACATTGGGCTGGAAGAAAGAAAGAAAGAAAGAAAGAAAGAAAGAAAGAAAGAAAGAAAGAAAGAAAGAAAGAAAGAAAGAAAGAAAGCACATCGGCTGTTGTTTTGTGCGTTCTTTAGCCAATTTTAACTTTCACAACCAAACCTGCATTTTTAGTCAAATATTTTGGTCCCACTCTAAAACCCTCCTATGCATAGCTGTGGAGGAGCTTTAAGAATATTAAGGAGCAGGTGACCCATACTGTGCTCAGAGCCACAGTTATGGCTGTGCCTGAAATGATCGTATAAAGAAACCTCTGCCAGTTTTTCTGAACAAGACCCAAGAATAGAAAAAAAAAATCTGTCAGAAACTGTATTCAGAGCAGTCTGAAATCTGAGGATTCACCAGGAAAAACTCCACACACGCCATGTTGGCAATGTTTAAAATGAGTATCCACATCAGAGCAATAAATTTAGGACAGAAAACGATAAAAAAACAAAATAAATCTGTTTATTTATGCATTCATAAATTAAAATGTATCAATTAATCATTTCTACTTCTGATACTTTTGATTCTTATGGCAATTCAGTTATTCTGTTTATTAATGGAATAATTATTAGTCAAAGAAGCATGTGCTGTTTTTTTTGCAGTAAAAAAACAAAAACCAATTGGAAACCTCGTGTATAGAAAGGGGGAAAAAAGCCAGTTCAGGTCCTCTATAGAGTATTTGAGGCTAGATCCAAATGCAAGTCAGTCCACCTCTGTACACCACCAAAGTAGATTTTAAATCAAACAATCAAGATGTAAATGAAGTACAATCTTTCGGCTTTAACTTGAGGGGTTTAACAAAAGTTTCACATTAATTGTTTTGTAATTACAGCTGTTTTTCATGAAAAGTGTCTACTTATGATGTTGACTTGATTTGATTGCCTCTGGGTGCCTCTGGGTGTTCCTTAGTCGACTGGTGCATTTTTAAAAGTGTAGTGGATGCTGATTCGGCTGCTTCTAAAGTCTTTCTCACTGCTTCTTGGCTTTTCCAGCTTAATGGTGGCCTCTTTGACGAGCCTCGACATCTTCTGAGAGTTCCAGTGTACCAAACACTTGGACTCTGGGTCCTTTATCTGCTTAATTTGTCATCCAATAAAGAGGGCCTAGATGTATTTGCTGTTTCCTGTGTTGGTACATTCTGGAGCTGTTGGAGAGATTTTTTTTTTTTTTTTCAGTTTTCATGAAAATAAAAAAAAAAAGGATCTCAGCCAAATTACCACATTAGTTTCTTGTTCACCAAATTGGTGATTAATGCTTTCAGATTAATACAAATGATATGTAAATATTTCTGTTACATTGTTACATTTTATAGAGTTACAAACAAACTGATCATGTGACATAACCGACTGTTAATAACTGTTTTGTTTTACATTGAAGACACACTGGTGAGGTAGGATTGTAGATTTTGTCCCTATAATAACTCGTTAATAGTTAAAGCTTCAGCTGTTTTCTGTAAACATGCCACATTATGAAAAGATCATAGATATATCAAAGATATATACTATGTGTTGCTTTCAGTTCAAACACACATGCACACACAGCTGCAAACACAAAATCATCATTCATGGGAGAATCTTCAAGCGGTGTAAACTGATCCCACCCAGATACAGTCAGCCTTTCAGGAATCTGACGGGACTGTGAAAGTCGCAGTGTGAGGTTTAACATCGGATGAAAAAGATCACTCAGGAGGGATTGAGTCCTACAACACAGCGCCCATACAAACCAACCACGATGTGTTTGTTTTTGCCTCTGAGATGTGAGAATTTGATGCAGCACTGCAAAATTTAAGGTATCATTTTGACTCTTGGATGGATTTCAGTGGATGAATCTGTGCTGAGACGACCTTTCGGAAAGCAAGATGAGAAAAAAAGACCAAACATTTAAACATAAACAAAATCACACACAGTAACCAACTAAATCAAGTTCAATCCAAGTAAATGAGCTTGAAAATGCATCATTTTTCAGTCACAGCTTTATGATTGCACACATGTACGATTAAAATTGAATCTCTGTGTTGCAAATTGGAATGAAATCAGCATGACTAAACTTGTTTCTGAAGATTTAATTGTGCTTTGACTACTTTATTACCTCCTGAGCTCCAGGTACTTGGCTTCCCTTAATTCACTCAAGTGGTGTGTTGACAGTGAAAACAACCCCGGCGAACAAACGCCAGGAGGGATCCAAGGATCTGATTGCACAGCCTCAAACCCCCTACTTGGCTCAGGCTGCAACGGAGGCTTGGAGGGAAAGATGGACAGTTATACAAAGGATCTGGAGTTTTGCCAATGTTGAAGTACGCCAGAGGTTTCTTTAAATATGCCTGCTGGAATGCTACCTCACAGAAAGCATTTTCACATTTATGAGGAGCTGTGGTTTGATAATTTTCCAAATTAAAACTAGTCAGATGAAGGGCTAAATTCTGACTCAAAGAGTTGGGACTTGTCCCTGCTACTAAACTTATACTTTTAGTTCTAAAATGTCTAAAAGGCCACAGCTTAACAAGCTGCTGTAAAAATGCTTTTTGTGCTTTTTTCAAAAACATATTTTTTAATAATACATATGTTTTAGCAAAGATTCTATTTTAAATTGTATTTTTAGGCACTTTGTTATTAGCAGCCTGCTGCAAAAAACACATAACACAAGGTAACAAACTTCCACTTTTGTCTTGTCTTTGGGTTTAAACTGTTTTTTCTAGTTGTGTACATGTAAACAAACTAAATATACATATATTTAATCCCAAAACATTGTTTTTGTGGTTTGGACAATGATTTTCCCAGATGATGCCGGTTACCAGTGGTTTTCATTTAGTTTTTTAACTTTTTCAAACTGTTTTCTCTTCAAAGATTGCCTATAAAAATGTTATAAATGTTCAATTAAAAGAGAAAATTAAAAGACAAAAATTCAGTTTGATCAAATCAAACCAATGTTTAAGAGGAATAATGCACATTTTCTATTGTTTTACAATAAAAAGAGTTAAAAAAAACAGCACTTTCTTGTCAAAGGTAAACATCGTGTTAGTGTCATTCGTTCCCATTTCTTTAGTTGAATCTATTAAAAATATCAAAGACAGCATATCTTCACAGGCATGAAATTTTTCCACCAACAAGGGGACTCCTAAAGAGCTAGCATTAGCCAAAACCTTTGTACATCTCAGCAGGGTGTGCAGCAGGTCCCATACCTGAAAGGAAAAAAATCCAGCAAAGACCAAACACGGACCTGAGAGATGAATGTGACCCTTCAACTGATCCATCACAGAAAATCCTCAGTGAATCTTGTTAGCTCATAGTTAATCATAAGCTAACATGATAATGATTAACTGTAACCAATCTAAAGATCAAAACCTAAATGTTAACAGGGCTTCCTGTGCACCCAAACACCAACTTCCTGTTTAAAAGAAAATTAAAAACATGCAGCACATCCACACGTGTTCATTTCTTTTTTGTAAAGATCCTCCTATAAAATCAGCCACAGTGCGTTCATGCAAACAGCTTATCTGGAAACATCTTTCTTTTTTTTTTACTGACTTCTAGCAGTGCCGGTGAAGCTCTTGTTACCACAAAAAATAATATTAGAGTCACTTTGTTCAAATGAAGCTACATTTCTGAGCCAACGTTGGGTTTGATCATTTATTCGTTGACAAAATCAAAAACAAAAGAATGACAGCCTTCAGATTCACTGCAGGAAGTGACGGGTGATAATCAAAGAGTTTAACTTTTTCAAGTTCACTCAATGAATTTAGATTTAGAAGATTTTCCTGCTTCACACGTTTTGTTTGTGGGCGAATTTATGTATTCAAAAAACATTTCAATGACACCAAGAGTGACAGTGCACTTGCCTGTCCTTGTATAATACCTGTAGGTATTTGTCATATTTTTAAAACTCCAGCAACTGGCAAATGTTAAAAAGTCACATGTCTACAGATTGAGGACTGTTGATGGCAGGGTCTGCAGTGCAATCCAAAGATCACCTAGCTAATAGAGTAGATTAGATCAAACTTTATTAATAATAATAAAGACATTTTACAGTATTAGGGCGCGAGTGAAGGGGGGCAAGGAAGGGTTAGGTACACTGGATTGCATGGAGGCGGGGGTGGTATAAAGGGAGATAGAGAGGTGGTAGAGGGAGGTAATGCGGAGGAAAAGGGGAAGGACAAACTCTTAGGGAACAAAGAGGGACTTATACAGCATGCAGCAACAGCTGAAAACATCTTTAAGCTTGGCTAAACTGAGACTTTGGTCTGTGTGTGAGTGTGTGTGGGGCTGTGCAGAAATCTTGAACCTGTACTGGTTTTAATGCTGCCCTTGGTGCTTGCATTGGCAACACTTTAATTTAGGAAATGCAGCTCTTTGAAGTCTTAAACAAGTCAATGTCCAATCAATTAATAGCCAGCAAATTTCACACCAATCTGCCTGTTAGTTTGTGAAATATCTTCTGTGCAGCTTGAGCTTTTGTCTTCACTGCAATCAAATGGGAAAGCTCACAAATTTGGCAAATGAAAGGAGTTTAATAATTGGCAATAACAAATAAATATATGTAGTAAATTTCATGACACAATCCTGTAAATTTGACAGCTTTAACCCAGTGATGGAAATGCTGTTGCAGTTATTCTGTAGGATTCATCCTGTGGAGAACATTTACGTCACATCACAATATGGCTGTTTATTATTTTTACTGAACATAATGCAATGCAGCCGATGCAAAGTAAATAAACAGGAAGTTATTCAGTGATTCAGGATGAGTATTCTCAGCACATCAAACATCTCGACCACCACCAACAATCAAGCCTGTCCGTTATACCAGATGCTCCCAGGGTGAGGAGGATGTTTGTTTTTTGGAACCTCCGAACAGCTTCTCTGGATTTCTAGGATGGTTCTGCGGGTTCTGTGAAGTCGCATCCATGTGTGAACCAGAGAGTTGCTGTCCTAAGCAATGTCAGGATCTCGTGCAGGACCAACAGTATAATGCAGCAAGATGAGATGGACAGGTGGACTTGTGCTGGGTTAGCAGGCACACCCAACTCAGACAGAGTAAAGACTTAGGATGTTCACAGTTTGGAGTTTGGAGTAGAGCTGCTGCTTCTTTGTGTTGAAAGCAGCCAGTGTAGGTGGTTCATATAAATGACTTGGAAATATCCTGGGTGTCTTTGTTTGGAGCTTTTACAGCATGTGCAGTTGGGAGGAGACAGGAGTGGACCAAGAAGCTGCTGGAGCAATTATATAGCTGATCTGGCCTGAGAATACCTCCCCTAGGAGAGTCTAGAATACCCTCCTTAGCCGCTGCAACCTGACCTCAGATAAGATGAAGAAAATGGATACATTATTTGAATTAGGAAGCTGAGTAGATGTGATTTTAATAATGTGTATTTAATGTCTTTAAAACATGTCTAGAGGGGAACTCTCCAGCTGGTCAGAAAAATCTCTGTCATCCACTCTTCCATGCCTGAACCATTCCTCCTCTCCTATCTACATCCCCTCTTCACTTCTTCACACTCCCTTTCTTTCGTTCCGTCCTGCCCTCCCCAATCTCCCACGCTTCCTCCAGGCCAGCTGTTGTTTTGAAGGCTGTGAGTGGAAGGTCTGTAGGTCAGGACCTGGGCAGGACCTCTACAGTCATCAGCCTGGAGAAAAGCAGCCATTGTAAAGAGAAAGTGCACGAGTCATTTCAAAGATTTAGAGGATAACTTGTGTGTGTTTTTTAATCAATCAATCAATCAATCAATCTATCCGAATAAAAAAAAATGATGGTAGGCTAGATGGAAGGCTGAAAATAAGTTGAAAGTCGTCACTGTGCTGCTCAGTATCATGTTGTGCACCATCACACTGAACACAGACCATAGAAAGCTAAGGACAGAGGTGCTCAGGAGATGAGAAAGAGTATTGACAAGCAAAGGTAAAGGCTACAAGACCATCTCCAAGCAGCTTGATGTTCCTGTGACAGCTGCACATATTATTCAGAAGTTTAAGGTCCACAGGACTGCAGCCAACCTCCCTGGATGTGGCCGCAAGAGGAAAATTGATGACATATTGAAGAGACAGATAATACCAAAGAGCCCAGAACAACTTCCAAAGAAATTAGACTCAAAAGGTCAACTTCAAGGTCAAGGTTCATCATTGTTGGATGGCATCATCTGACACTGTTTGGGCCAAAGTGGACTTATTGGAAGACGACTGACCGAGGAGGACACCACTGTTGAAAGCAAATCATAAAAAGCGAGACTGGAATTTGGCAAAATGCATATTGACAAGACACAAAGCTTCTGGGAGAATGACCTTTGGACAGATGAGACTAAACTGGAGCTTTTTGGCAAATTATCAGCTCTGTGTTCACAGACACACAAATAAAACACACAAAGAAAAGAACACTGTACCTACTGTGAAACATGGAGGAGGCTCGGTTATGTTCTGGGGCTGCTTTGCGGCATCTGGCATAGGGTATAGTGAATCTGTGCAGGTACAATAAAATCTCAAGATTATCAACGATTATCAAAGATTATCAAAGTATTCTGGATCTGGGCATCAGAATAGATGCCCAGATCAGAAAGCTGTGTCTCAGTCACAGATCATGGGTCCTCCAGCGGGATAATGAGCCAAACACACAGTTATAAACAGCCAGGAATGGCTATCAACATGTTAGGGATTATTTTTTACTCAGTGAATAAAGGACAAATGTTTAAAGGTAAACTCCAGCAAATTAATTAATAAACAGTGGGTCAGCCAAATGATAAACAATTAAATAATACATTAGACAGAGAGCAACAGATCAGAAAGTAGTAGACTAACTTCTCTGTTTCAGTGCATCTTATCTTGAGGACCGGCCACCGAACGTACAATTAGAACATCGCCAACGTCACCATGTTCTGTCATTAATCTGGACCAGATTTCTCTGTATTGATTAAATTAGAACATCAGGAAGAAGACGTGCCTATGACTAAGAGGAATCTGGGTCATGAAAAAACCAGCTTGACTGACTGACGAAGGTCAACTCATAGCGCTCAGAGGTTGTTTATGCTTAGATAACGACGAGCTGTATAAAAATGTTTTGGCTAGACAGGAACACGGGCTCAGAGAGAGAGAGAGAGTGCACACTCTTACTCTGAGTTCCCACATGGCCATGTGTGTATTTTTCTGATTCATTAATACATTAAATGTTTTACTTTTTTAATTAAAGTGTTTCAGGTGTCTTCCTTCACAAAAAACCTGTTTACCTGACAAACAGAACACTGGACTATCCTGAAGTGGACTTCACTGGTCCCTGATCTAAATCCTACTGAATATCTGTGGAAGGAGCTGAAACATGCAGTCTGTAGAAGACAGCCTTCAAACCTGAGACAGCTGGAGCAGCTTGCTCACGGGCAGTGGGCCAAAATACCTGTCGACAGGTGCAGAAGTCTCACTGAGAGTTATAGAAATCGTTTGATTGTGATGATTGCCTCAAAAGGTTATGCAACAAGACATTAAGTTAAGGGTCAGGCCAGATTCATGAGTTTGGTTTTTAAAATAATTCAGCTGAACCACAATTCAAAACTAATGTCTGATTTTCACGAGTTAATTTTTTTATTTATTATTACTTTTGTCAGCTTCAAGTTATTTCAGTGACCATTGTGGGGTTTTTTTGTCTTTAACAGAAGGGTACCAACACACACGCACACACACACACACACACACACACACTTAACAGATGACTTGTGTGTATTTATGGGATTATTCTGACTTTTTTTCTAGGTGTCTAACAAAGGGACCAAAGGTGTGTGTGTGGTGCATGTATTAAGTTTGTTTTTCTTTCCTTTTTTTTTTTTTTTCTTTTTTTAGAAAGTATTTTATTAAAAGTACTCTCATTAATAAAGCATAGCATCAGTTCAGGCATGCCGCAGAGTGAAGCTCAGCTGCAATCCCTCTGATCATCTTCCAACAGCAGCTTATGGCTTAGTTGACACTGTTCTTTGCTTCCTGCTGGCAATGTTCACATAGCGCACACTTTAGTGTCCTTTAGTCCATCTATGGTTGCTGTACATCTGCAAGCCACTTTGTAACCTACCTCCACTCCAGATCTGATGTCGCTGGCATCATCAGCTCTACCAGAGACAGCCTCAGCTGTTTAGATCCTCAGACTGCATTCATCATATAAATACAACACAAATCACATCTACTTGAATTAACTGAGAACTAAGTGATACCAGAATCAAGCTTTTAAGTATTAACATGGATTGTACTTTAGATAAAACTGCACGTTATACTGAGGAAAAGTATAGATTCTCATTTTACTAAACATGCAGATTAACTGTAATTTTGCAATAACTTAATAAATAATAAATACATTTTGCTATTATTATTATTTTGCTATCATATTTGCCTCTTACAGTCATTTAATCTTGCAGTTCCCAGGAAGCCCCGTCTGTAGTCCATGTATGTTAAATATGCCAGTAAGATGAGGGTTAAAGCTGGTTTATTTAGAACTGGTTTGAATGCAACAAGTTCAGATGTGTGTAAAATAATATCTGTAATATTTTTCTGATTGCAAATGTTGGTTATTGATGATTAACTATATTCTATTGGTTTAATTATCATGTTTTGATCTTAAAAATGCCAGAAGCTACAGGCAGCAATAGATCAACTCCTTCAGTCCAAATTGTGAAAACTGAAAACCAAATTATTAACTGTCCAAGTGTGTGAGAGATATAAAATATAAATGTGGCACAAGGGGCAGGACTGCTTTGAGTGGTAAATTAAAAAAAAGTTGAGGTCTTATTGTCAAAAAATGATTTTGTTCCTTTTTTGTTACAGTTTGAATATTCGGAATGGGCAGATTCAGTTTTGTGAAAACTGATGTTTTCCACAGAGCTCTTTGCAGTGCAGTGGAAAAGTAAGTACACCCCATGAGTCAGTAGCTTGCAGAATCCCCTTTAGTATCAATAGCTTGAAGTAATCATTTCTTTTATGACTTTATGAGTCTTTCACATCATTGTGGAGCAATTTGGCCCATTCACCTTTGCTAAATGACCCGATTTCTGCAAAGCTTTTCCTTGCAGACAGATGATCTCATATTTAACTGTGGAGTACTTTAGTATACAGAGGAGTTCATGGTCAACTCAATGACTGCAACATGCCCAGGTCCTGTGGCTGCAAAACAAGCCCCTCCCCTCATCATCTCTCCACCACCGTACTTGACAGCTAGTATGAGGTGTTTGTGTTGATATGCTGTGTTTGCTGTGTGTTTGCTATGCTGTGGCCACAATGCACAGAGCGTGGCTCTGTGCATTGTGGCCAAATTTAGATCTCAGCAGATTACAGCCACACACATACAGTATTGAGACTGTGTGTGTGTTTATATATATATATATATAATTCAATCTTTATGCTTCTACTGTTCATTTTTCAGCACAGCAATCAAATTAATGAACCAAACTCTGGTGTTCTGTCATATGATTTAAAGTTTTACCCCAAGAGAAAATCAGTATGTCCTGAAGAGGCGCTCTCAGAGCCTGACAGCTTTGACTCAATGTGAGCTTTGTCTTCAGCATCAGGGTGGAGAAGGTGAGTCTGGCCTGTTTGAACGCTGATCTTTGAACCTAGAGGTCACATGTCCCTGGAAGCCATTTTTGAGGACCAAATCAACACACAGCAGTACTGTCATGCCTCGAGGGCTTCTGTCGGTGTGGGAGGAGGTGTGTGTGCGCCGTTCTCCGCCCCTTCTCTTAACGTGGGTGTACCTGGGGACTGGATATCAGACCTCGAGGCGGTGACCACCGGAGGCTCCTCCTTCTGGGGCTGGCACTCAATTAAGCAGCTCCACACCTGCGCTGCCTTTGCCATCAGGCAGGCTTCTTAAGTTGACAGCGGACCATCAGTCATCGCTGGATCATTGACTAAGTCTCAGTCAGTGTTACCTGCTCTTATGTCAATTCTTCGTTTCCCTTGTACCCAGATTGACCTACCCTGTGCTCTTTGTTCTAGATCCTCTGTGGAAACCCTGTGCTCGTTTGTTCCCGTCGTCGACTCGCC
>JASGAU010362976.1:0-13020 GCA_030220045.1 Australoheros facetus
CCCATAATGTTGTGTACATTGCAATATTTTGAGCAAAACTGTGCTCTTACCCTGCTAATTGAACCTTCACACTCTGCTCTTACTGGTGCAATGTGCAATTGATGAAGATTTGCCACCAGGCTGGTCCAATTTAGCCATGAAACCTCCCACACTAAAATGACAGGTGTTTCAGTTTCATTGTCCAACCCCTGTATGTCTTTGCTTTGTGCACCTGTGTTTGCAGTCATGTTGGAACAGGAAGGGGCCATCCCCAAACTGTTCCTACAAAGTTGGGAGCATGATATGATCCAAAATGTCTTGTTATGCTGAAGCATTAAGAGTTCCTTTCACTGGAACTAAGGAGCCGAGCCCAACTCCTGAAAAACAACCCCACACTATAACCCCCCTCCACCAAATTTCACACTTGGCACAATGCAGTCAGACAAGTGACGTTTTCCACTGGCTGACCAGATGGAGAAGCGTGATTCGTTACTCCAGAGAACATGTCTCCACTGCTCTAGAGTCCAGTAGTGGCATGCTTTACACCACTGCATCTGATGCTTTGCAGTGCACTTGGTGATGTAAGACTTGGATGCAGCTGCTTGGCCATGGAAACCCATTCCATGACGTTCTCTACAGACCATTCTTTAGCTAATCTGAAGGCCACATGAAGTTTGGAGGTCTTTAATGATTGACTCTGCAGAAAGTTGGTAATCTCAATTGCACTTGGTGATGTAAGACTTGGATGCAAGGAGCATCCGAGAAAAAGCCAGGGAGAAAAAGTTGAAATTGTCCATTTTGTTTTTCCAAGTCTGTGCCTGCTCTGGATCAGTCAAGTTCTTGTATTTCTCTGCATGTTTAGTCTCATGACAGCGATTTAAATTGTAATCCTTGCACACTGCGATCTGCTCTCCACAAACTAACACATGACTTTACCTCTAACTTCAGTAAATAAACACTTAGAAGTCCGTGTCCTGTTAAAAACTCTACAGTCTGCATCAGTCTGTTTTTCTTTAATGTGAGCTGACATCTTTTGAGAGTAGCAAACTCACATCTCTCATGAATGTCCGTTCCAGTCATTTACAGTGAAGCTGCATTTGCTTGTACACAGATATATATGCAAATTAAACTAAAAAACCAAAAAAAATACAAGCAACTAAATTGTATTGTTAAATGATAAATGGACTCGTTCTTATATAGCACTTTTCTACTCTATTTGAACACTTAAAGTGCTTTATACAACATACCTCATTCATCCACTCATACCCATTCTTACAAGCACTTTTTTCTCTGCCTAAGTGCTTTCTATCACACATATTCACACACCGATGAATGCATCAGGGAGCAACTTGGGGTTCAGTATCTTGTCCAAAGGATGCTCTGGCATTCAGACTGGAGCAGTCAGGGATTGAATTCCCAACCTTCCTATTAGTAGGTGACCTGCTCTACCTTCTGAGCTTTTGTTATTGTGGCCATTCTCTGATGGGGAGTGTTTGGTGGCTGAAATGGGATATACTGCACTATGTGTCCTTATTTACAGTTGAATCCAAATTTTCCCTTGATCTCATGCAGGCTGGTCAGCGACAACCAAAGGGCTGGATTTGGCCCAGAGGCTGTACAATGCCTAGGTCTGATATAGTGCATTTAAAAACAACGGGAGTTGACCCAAACTGCATTATGGGAAGTAAATGACTTCCCATTCAGGAGATGGAGTAGGTCATCCAGTATTGGTTCCTGGTCCCTTTAGATGTGCTCAGCTAAGGTCTGAAGTGTGACTCCTAGCTCCTACAGTAAGAACCCACTGTGACACCGGTGTCACAGTTTCACATGCTCTGGAAATTTTCTTGAATAAGGTTTTAATTAAAATATTTTTGAAATTCTGAATAAATTTTCCTTGAAGGAGAAATTGTATGGGCTCTAAAGAGCTGTGCACACAGGAACCATAGCTGAAGGTTGGTAACCAGTGGATGTTATAGACTACGGTAATAAACTGTAATAAACTTGTGAATTTTTACAACCCAGTCCTGCCTGCTCTCCAAACTTTATAACATTTTGCCTGTTGCCTTTGTCTGTTTCCCACCTTTGAAATTGTTCGTCTCTCTCTTATGAAGATTACTTAGTGCAAGCAAGTTATCCCATTTCATACCATAACTTGCTTTCATTTGTTTGCATTTGTTTCTTTCTTAGTTTTGTTCGTTATTTCATTGTATTGCCAGCCTTAGGAATCATTAAATTAATCTTCACTTTGGCCAGTTGGGATAGGCTCCTCCCACATGAGTGATGGATTGATGAAATTTTCACTTACAGGAAGCCTTACTAAACAAGAGGAAAAGAGTTACCCTGGATCTTCGCTCCACCCTCTTTTAATGACATGATATTTTTCAGAGATGGTTCTTGTTTATATAATGTGCATGAAAGAAAACAGTAAGAACAGGTCTGGATGAAGTAAGATGCACATTTTAGCTCCATCTTTGGTACTTTGTAGTTTCAACATACTGTAGCAGAAATCCACCTTCACATTGTTAAGGAGCTTAGTGTACAGTAACTACCGTCTGATTCTCCTACAGTAATTCTCCTTCACACCCTTTCTTGACCTAATGATGATTTCCATTGATTGGAGAACGAGGTGGGATAATTTTTGTGTTAGGTCTGTGAAGGACTGGAAACCTGTACCCCGCCTCTTGCCCGACATCAGCTTGGATCAGCTCCAGCTCTCTGCGCCCCTAAGCTGGATAAGTACAGTAGGTAAGAAAATATACCGATGAAGATTATCTGGCCCGCTTTCACTAGTTTCACCTGTGTCTGTGTCTGTGCACCTGTAATCCAGCAATCACTTTTTCAGTCTGTTTGTTCACCCACCTGCTCGTCTCTTTTTTTTCCTAGTGTTCCTTCTAATGCCTGCTTTAGGATTTCTTCTTTTGTTTTTTTCTGGACTTTTTTTTAGGTTTCACCAACTTCAGATTAAAGCTTGTTTTGTATTTTTTATGTACCCACCTAATGTGCCCTGCATTTAGGTCATTTTTTGATAAATCACAACAGTTAGTTTCTATGTTCTTTGTCTTTGTAATAGTCCATTCTTTTCCATTTTATTAGGCTGAGTAAATGAGTCAATGTCTTGTTTAATTGCTGTATTTTTGACTAAGGCACTGTTTGTCTGACCTCTTTTAAAGGCCTAGGTACTTGTATTTTTGAAATGGTTTGGGGGTAAAATAAAAAACATTTTTGAACAGTAAATCCTAACTCTTTACCCGAACTGTAAAGTTAAAAAATACTACACTCCCACACCGGTCCTTCAAAAATAAATGCTGTTAACACATCCTGTGGAACATCAAAAATATAATCAGCATTTTCTGTATTCCTAATGGTGTATTTTTAGATTGTACATGAATAGCATAATGTAAAACATAACACTCTTTAGCAGTGTTAACATTTTTAAGCATTTTACACTTGCAAACAGGTGAAACTGCAGGTTTAAACAGAAAACACAGAGATTTTGAGTGCTAACGGCAGCTGATGTGCATCTCATCTCTGTTTGCAAGGGGCTGCAGGCTGCTGAATAATTGAAACTGTGAATGTACAGCCACAAAGTGTAGCACTGGGCTGGCTGTGATAGAGCCTGGCCGAACAAACCGAGAACAGCAGGAGCGTTTTAGCAGCCTGGCTGCCGCTCTGTGATGCCACCTCTAGTCTGGCAGGGACAGATCGCTGTGTAACGAGCCTCATTATAACACAACTCCTTCGCCACATCAAAGGGTTCCCTTTTTATACCAGGAGTGGGATCACAATCCTTGGGATATTTCAGCACCTACTCCATCCCCAAACCTTCACATCTCTCTCTCTGGGAGCAGGAGGAGGCAAACTCAAAGTTTTGGGTCATTTTTAGATCTCTGCTGCTGAGTAGCAGAGGCGGTGCTGATTAATACTGAATTATGATAATGATCTGCAGGATTGGGAAAGGGCAGATGAGGTTTCTTATTATCTCCCCCGCTCAGGTGATGATGGATCCAGGCTCTACTGCTCTCTGACATTGGAAAGGG
Organism: Australoheros facetus; assembly: GCA_030220045.1. Lineage (NCBI taxonomy): Eukaryota > Metazoa > Chordata > Actinopteri > Cichliformes > Cichlidae > Australoheros > Australoheros facetus. The sequence continues at coordinate 4,017 of JASGAU010362976.1, forward strand.
ACAGGGACTGACTTTTTCATTTTGTCAAGTCAGCAGGCCCCAAACCAGGATGATGCTTTTTTCTGGGCCAATGCCATAGTCCATTTTTTGGTCAGGGTATTCATGCTGGATTGTAAATATCTCAGAGAGGAGACTGTGACCTCGTTTCCACCTGATCTATCACAAACACACACATATATGCTCCTCCCTGTCCTGCATTACTCTAATTGGAGCTCAAGGTATACAGGCATTGCCAGATACCACTTTGCCCTCTCTCAGTCTGTGCCTTTCCATGTCAAAGTCACATTTCACTCTCTCTGTCACATCTCCTTCTCTCCTTGTCTGGCACAGGCCTAACTACTAGTTTTAGCTAGTGTTTTTTTTTTTTGGTTACTTTTGAAGATTTTGAGATCTTCAGCAGATGTTTTCTTACAAATGGAAATACTGACCTATGAGTTTAAAAAGTGTTCTAGTTCTTCTTTATCCTACAAGTTAGGTACAGTTATTCTCTGTATACATTATTTATTTCTACATTATTCTGTATGTTTCCTTGATCACTAATTAGTGAAATTCTCAGTCCATCTTTCGAGCATACACAATCAACGCAAAGTTTTCTGCATCTGCAATTTCATGCACTAACCCCCCTCACTACATGTACAGCACAAACACAACAGTGATAAATACAATGCCATTTATGATAACTAGTGGCCCTTCCACCACCTACAGGAGGACTGGTACAGGTAAAGAGCAATGCGTGTTGGGTGGAAATCAAAGACAGAGGCCTTGGTGGTTCAATCCCCAACTGTTGAAACTAGCTTTTGGGACATGGGACGTCACTCTGATGGGGAAGGAGCTTGAGCTAGTGTGTGAGGTTGAAAGATACTGGTTAGATATAGTCGAGCTCACCTGAACTCACAGCTTGAGCTCTGGAACCAAACTCCCAGAAAGGGTCTGGACTCTGTTACAATCTGTTCCAATGAGAGGAAGTGGCCAGGGGTGGGTATACTTGCATCCGCCCAGTTTGCTGCCTGCACATTGGGGTTTCCAGGGTGGATGAGAGGGTTCCTTCTTTGTGCCTTTGGGTAGGGGAACATGTCCTGACTGTTATTTGTGCTGAACAACAGTTCAGAGAATCCAGCATTCTTGGAGTCCCTGTGTGGGGTGCTGGAGTGTAGAATAGAATGCCTTTATTGTCATTATACAGGATGTACAATGAGATTGGAGGGCCACTCCTGTTCAGTGCCATGCAACAGAAAATCAAACTCTCTAAAATAAAAATAAAAATATTATAATCTAATATAATCAAAAAATATACAGAAAATAAAACAATGTATAAAATATACCAAAAAAAAAATAGAATATATAAAAATATATACAGAAAATAAAAATATGTGCCACATTATTCCACTGGGAAACTTCAGTGCTCGCGTGGGCAGCGAGAGTGGAGGGGCATGAGTGGGAGGAATAGTCTCCTGATCTGAACCTGAGTGGTGGTGTGTTATTGGACTTCTGTTCTAACCACAATTTGTCCATAAGAAATACCATGTTCAAGCATAAGGGTGTTCATAAGTAGACATGGCACGGGAAACCCTAGGTCACAGGTCGATGATCGACTTTGTAATCATTTCATCAGATCAGCAGCTGAATGTCTTGGAGACTCAGGAGCTGAGCTGTGACCTGACCACCACAATTCTTCACACTTTCAGAACTGTTTAGTGAGTAGTTGGCGAGTGTTTGCAGACAAGACGGCATTTTTCATACAAACGTCAGGTTACCACAGCAATCTATTGGCAACCAAAGCAATTGCAAGGCAGTTTTTGGTGCAGCACCTCTTTGCAATACATTTTCACCTAACAACTGCGAGCAAACTCCAGAAACCATTTGGAAAATACACATTTTTTCCCCTAGAAACCAGTGGTTACGAGGCAGTTGTCAAACTGTCTTTACGTTCTGTGTGATCGGGACCTTCGGTCATGTGAATGGCGATGCATTCACTTTGCAAAAACCTTAAATTGAAAGTTTTTTGTTGGGGCTTCTACGTCGAGCATGATCAGTGGAAGGTTTATCTGTAAGTATTGAACTTATGAGTTTTATCCAGATTTATCCACTTTAGAGTTATTTCAGATACACTTTTCAGCTGTTAGTCTCAAGGATTCTTTGGACTGAATGTACACAGACCACATTATCACTTGCATAATAGCCTTCAAGTCTGCTTTCTCTTCTTTCTCAAAGAATGTAATAGTGTATTGGAGCTGACAAAATGAGTCAATGACTGCCGCCTAAAACCGAGTGGCTTCAAAAGCAAGGCGATACATACAGAGACTACCATGCGTAAGCGCCCAATATCAGAAATGAAATTTACATGTTTACAGTCATTTGCACCTTTCAGATCAACACAGACACTTTATTATTTATTTATTTTTAAATATAATTCAAGGTTTGTATTAAACGTAGGGGTGGGGCCTCTTTGATTGACAGGTGTGCCGACACAAGGATCTGAATCCAGTCGCTGTCTCCCAACCTCCATGTTCTGACCATGTTTGTGGTGTTGGTACTTTCCAGAACATTTTTAATGCAATTGTCTGACAAATAATAAGCATTAGTTGGTCCCACCTGTCCAAGATCCTTTGTGCTCTAGGTTTGGTGACTGGTTAGGCTGTTACTTGGCACTAATGTCAGGTATCAGCGTTTTTGCTACGACCCATCCAGCTTGCTGACTAAGCTTGGTAGAATTAGCTGATAACTTGGCCCTCTCACTCATATATCATCATTTATGGCTGCAGAAAAATCAGCATGGCAATGTCCATAATATTGAAATGGACGCTTCAAAATTCTAATTTAAAAAACAAATGTGTGACATCACAGCAGCCACCTCTATCTTTTTATCGAGTCTATTATTATTAAAGATTTGATCCGTTAAGTGTGTGGTGTCCAGTAAGAAGGGAAACACAAATCTCTAGTGTGTCTTATACCTGATGGAAAAATAGGAATGCTTGCAGCATCACTGTCACTTTGTTCAAAACTAATTTGGTTGTGTAATCCACCAAGTTTATATCAAAGTCTCTTTTTATTTTTCATCGTGACTCCAGATTTTTACAGTAAAAGATGAAAGAGCCTTCAGCGGAGAGGGGAAAACTCCTCTGTGATGACACCATAAAAATGTGATGTGTGTATAAGATTTGAAGAACTGGAAATGTTTAAGTGACTGAACTAGATATCAAATACAAGTAATGGCTAAAGCTACCAAAACAATGTGCACTTTCTTTTTAATGATCAAGAAGAGCCTCGTCCCCTGTCTCACTCTTTCTGTGCACTGAACTCTTTCCAGATCAAAGTAGTTTCTGCAGTCATTCTAGTGCTATTTAATGAACATATTTCCAGTCCACCCCCATGCTTATTCAGAGCCGCCCACATCAAAGAACTTAGGAAGAACCTTGACTGTTGCTGTGATGAAGACGCGGCCTACCGCTCCGTTATTCCTGCTCTGCCTCGGGCATCGGTTACAGAGCCTGGAAGTTCCTCTGCTGAATGTCCTCCCTCTCAACAGAAGAGAGGGCTGCGATAAGCATGCTGTGTGAAGATTTTCAGTGGCTCAGCAAACAAAGTAAAAATACGAGGTCACATTGTAAAACTTGGACTGTTATTGTGTTTGCTTCATGACCCTGTGTAGCAGCAGGGGACAAGGACATGCAAATTATGCATAGATGTAAAGCTGATGTCAAATATGTAAACACCCATTCAAATTGATTTTACTGTTCTGATGCTTCATTCCCAGAACTCCGAGACTTCCAAAGGCTTCCAACCTGTGACACTTTTGCATTTATATTTTTGTACTCCAAATGTAAAATTCTTTTACAGAGCACAGGAACAGCTGCATACATTTAATTGGAACTGGAGAAGAACTGAATAGTTTGCATGAAAGGTGAGGTCGATGAAAAAAGCGGGCAAAGATGTCTTACGTAAAATAATGTAAAATACCCCATGATAAGTAAATATCCTACTTTCAAAAATAAAAATAAAGAAATAAAAAGTAGACAAGCATTGTCAGCTAAAGGTATTGTGGCACTATGTGTTTTCAGAGACATTAAAAAAATGATGGGTAAAGGAGTAGACTGAAACATCTTGCCCCCTATTTAAAATCTTGTCATGGTCCTGAGCTGGTGGCCCAGTGTTTTGAGTTCTTTTAGTGAAGTTCTGTTTTTTTGTTATATTTCTGGTTGTGTTTTCTAGTTTTTCTTCTAGTTTGGCTTCTCTGTTTGTTGTAGTTTTGTATTCTGTTTTTGGTTATAGTTATTATAATTATTTGTATTTCATGTGTTCTTGTGTGTTGTGTGTGGGCAGCATGGTGGCGCAGTGGTTAGCACTGCTGCCTCACAATTAGAATACCATCTGGAAGGCCTGGGTTCGATTCCACCTTTTCCCAGGCCTCTCCCTCTGTCTGTGTGGAGTTTGCATGTTCCTGTGACAGGCTGGCGACCTGTTCAGGGTGTACCCTGCCTCTCGCCCTATGATAGCTGGGATAGGCTTCAGCCCCCCCGCGACCCTGAACAGGATAAGCGAATGGATGGATGGATGTGTTCTTGTCTTCCCGAGTCTGTGTTCTTGTGTCTGTTCTCCTCTGCGTGTCTGTCTCTCCATGTTCTTGTATGTCGGTGTCTGTGTTCTTGTGTCTGTTCTCCTCTGCGTGTCTGTCTCTCCGTGTTCTTGTATGTCGGTGTCTGTGTTATCCCTCCTGTGTCAAGTCTTTGGTGTTTGTGTTTCAGGTGTCTTCCCCGTTTAGTTGCTTCCCCGTGTTGTGTCAGCCTGTGTGTTGTGGCAGGTTTCCATTTAGTCATATGTTTAGATTCCCTCTGTGTGCCAGCCTCCTGATTTGTCAAGTCTACATTGTGTCATGTTTAGTCACTTCCTGTTTTATTTTGGCAGTTTCTTGTTTTGCTTACTGTGTTGCGTCTCTTGAGATGTTTCCACTTCCCTCATTGTCCCTCTGTGTTTATATTGTCTGCATTTTTCCTTGTTGCATGTTGCGTCCTCGTCAGTATTGGCGTCTATGTTGACTTTCCTGCTGTGTGCTCTTAGTATTTCGAGTTTCTTGTGAGTTTTGTGTAGCTGGCTCGCGACTAGCCTTGTATATCCTGTGTATCTGAAGCTGAAGTATAAGTTTAGCTTAAGCCTCCGAGTCCTGTATTGGGGTCCTCTCTACCTTGCCTGCCACAGCAGTTTGTGACAAATCAAACCTACTAAGAACTTTAAAAAAAAAACATTAAAGATTGCTTAATACTTAAGCGATTCTGTTCACTATGGAGACATTTTGGTTATTTTCTACTTGGGTGAAGCATCTGGTCAATAGAGGGGGGTGCTGCACTTATGTACTTGAGTAAATATACTTCATACATGATCCCATGAGTTGGGGAAACTATCTGTTTTCCTTCCTTTCATGTAGGACACAGTAGGAGATGCTTTGTGTCAACTACATTCTCACTTCTGGAAATACTCAGCTTTGCTTGGGCTATGCCAACTGTGAATTTGCTTGACTGCTGGCAGACTGGAGACATCACACATTTTTTGTACTAGGAAGCTGAGGGTATAAAGACTGTTTCATGTCAGATCTGAGTGTGTTTGTTATTGGAGTTCTGAAATGCACCCGAGTCAGGTCTGGAAAAGTTCAGGGTTGTAATACGTGTGTGAAAATGACTTACATTTACATTCAACCACTGTGAAACAGTACTACAAACTCTGCTTTCAGCATACTCGAAATCCTTTCTCTGATTAATCCTTTACTTTTTTCTTAGGACTTCTGTTGATGCAGTCACATTAATTGCCTCAGAGCCAAAACGACAACAATGGTGCTTCCAAACTTACCTTTGTAGTAATAATCCATACTATACTGAGTTTTGTTTTATTCCAATTTAGCACTGATATAATAAGTTCATATCTTCTACACTAGAATTAGTACATTTAACACACATAGTGTGCTGGCCTCTGTGCCGCTTTGTGATTTTGCTGTGGACATGACGGCTGTCAGAGTTGTCATCAGCAGAGCTCAGGACTTTTAAGTGAGGAGGTGGTGGGAAACTCACACGTTCCTGAGGAATCTGTCATGCTTAGCGCCGATTTCAGAAATAGCAGTAATATACCGTCTGACTAAAACGCCAGAGGGGCAGATGGCATTTCTCATGAATCACCTTTCCAACATGTTGCCACCAGATGGTCCAGTAGCACTAAAATAACCTCAAAGGAAATGGTAAAACTGACCCGTTATAATTCTTATGAATTACCAAGTATTACATTTTCATATCTCTCTGTTTTCCATTCATTGAACATCTTCCTGGCATCTAGCACGGTAATACATGGGAATTAAAAGCATGGCCAAAGCCTGGGTTGGACTAAGGACAAAGTTGTTGTTTTATTGAACTAATTTTTCTTGCTGAACTCCTAACACCTTATGTTCCCTCTACGTCACTGAGATATGCTGACCAGCTACTCCTCAGTGTTCCAAAAACTAGACTTAAGAACAGGGGGACGGTCGAGCTTTTTCAGCCCCAGCCCCTAAACTGTGGAACGAGCTTCCCGCTCATGTTAGGTCAGCCTCCACTTTGCACATTTTTAAAGTACACCTTGAAGCTCTTTTGTATTCTGTGGTTTTCAAGCCGAAGAGAGAGAGCGATTTAGGCTGTTGTATTATCTTTTGTATTTTTGTGATTTCTGAGACATATTTATTGATGTGTGTTTGCATGCGTGTGTGTGGGTATGGTGTATTTATTGTGTTATCCTTTTTTCATTTGCAGCACTTTGGTCAACCTTGTTTTAAATGTGATTTATAAATAATTTGGATTTGGAAGAGACTTTCATTGTCATTCAACTATACACGGTGGAGTACAAATTAACGAAATTTTGTTCCATGAGTTCTGGATTGTATCTGTATGGATAAAGTATTAATATGCAATATGCATAGACATTATAAAATGCATTATAAAAGACATTATTTTAAAAAAAAAATCGTGCAAGTGAGCGGACCATAACTGTGATAAACGTAAGAATGTAACATTTTGCAAGAAGACAGTGCAAGACCAGTCATATGTAGTCACTATTTACATTGTTGTTTGTAGTCTATTGGACAGAGTTATTGCATGTACAGGTAAGATGGGGGAAGGAGAGCTGTTAGGGGAATTCAGAGACTGGGGATTGGGGGTTATTAAAGGGAGTTCAGCAGTCTGATTGCTTGGAGGATGAAGCTGTTGCAGAACCTGGTTGTTCTCCACCGGATGCTGGGAAACCTCCTATTGGATCCCAGGTGGCTGAATAGTCCGTGCGAGGGGTGGGTTGGATGCGATGTGATGCTCTGCACTCTGATTACAGTGTTTTGTGGTACTGTCTCGACAGGGGGGGGGAGAGAAGTCTGATCTCACTACTTTCTAGAGAACCTTCCAGTCTGAGACTTTGCAGCCAGCAGATCAGATGGAGATGTAGTTGGTCAGCACACTCTCAATGGTTCTTCTGTAGAATGTGGTGAGAATGGGAGAGGTGAGATGTACTCTCCCAGCCTGCTCTGGAAATGCAAACGCTGTTGAGCCTTTTTCACCTGAGCTGCTGTGCCAGTGAGGAAATTCAGTTACATAAGGGGGTGCTGAAGAGCGGTTACCTCCTCGCTACCATGTGAAAAAGATTTCTCCAAAGGCAGAGAGGTTGTTACCAAAAAGAGAAACTGACTGAGTCCACAGTGGAAAAAAATATTATTTCTTAATGATCACCCCAGTATTCAGCACCACATACAATGTCCCCTCTTTAGAGAACACTGCAACAATTTTAACATAAAGATCTCAGGTCCTATGGGAGTTATTTAAACACTGAAATCATACAGACAAGTTTTATAATATTGATAGACCTCTGTTATTACCCACATATTACTCAAAAACAGATTAGATTAAATGAATTAAATGATTAAATGAATGAATGACACACAAAATTAAATTAAGGTGTTTGTGTTTGTTTCTTGGCAGGGATTATTCCCATGCTGACATTGTTGCAAGAACGTTTTTGACCTGCAGTGGGTTTGTGTGAGAAATGAGCTTTTTTGAACCAATTTGATGGAAAGCTTCAAGGCTTCATGAGGTTTCATCTGACCATCATTACTATATAGTGTCACGATTATGGTGAACTTGGACCCAGAATACATTAATAAATAAACAAAAACCAGATAGTCCAGATAGCTGATGGAAAACAGAGCAAAATAATCAGAATGGGGACACTACACAGAACTGAGGAAAACTGAGGGCTTAAATATAAACATGAGGTAATTGTGGAGAAAGGACACAGCTGGGGAAAACAAGACACAGGTGAGCAGAACCAAAATAACGAGATGGGGGAAGCAAAACTAAACACTAGGCACATGAGACAAGAGACTAGCAAAATAAAACAGGAAGTAATTAAACACCAACCATAAAGATGGAGACCTGACAACAAAACATAGGGGAGGCAGGATAAGTGAAACTCAAGGACTAAAATACATGTGACCTACCAAGAAACTGGAAACTTAAGCCCATTATCCAAAACATAATTACAATATATAAAATCATAAATAAGAAAACTCTTGAACTAAAAACTAGGAACAACAAACTCAAATCACTGGGGCAAAGACCCAGGATCATGACCTATGTTTCTTACTGCCATTGTTTGTATTGACAACATATTGATATACAGTGTATCACAAAAGTGAGTACACCCCTCACATGTCTGCAGATATTTAAGTATATCTTTTCATGGGACAACACTGACAAAATAACACTTTAACACAATGAAAAGTAGTCTGTGTGCAGCTTATGTAACAGTCTTCATGTAGAGCAACAATTCGTCTTTTAAGATCCTCAGAAAGTTCTTTGCCATGTTGGAACTTTCAGTGACCAGTATGAGAGAGTGTGAGAGCTGTATTACAAAATTGAACACACCTGCTCCCTATGCACACCTGAGACCTAGTAACACTAACGAGTCACATGACATTTTGGAGGGGAAATGACAAGCAGTGCTCAAT
>JASGAU010362985.1:0-17523 GCA_030220045.1 Australoheros facetus
TTGTAGGGTCTTTACCCACAATACAAAGCGCCTTGAGGCGACTGTTTGTTGTGATTTGGTGCTATATAAATAAAATTGAATTGAATTGAATTGAATTGTAGCTGTTAATTGTTGTCCATTTAAAGTGACCAACATTAGTTGGAAAAATTATTTATTAGTAAAAAACCAGATAAGAAACTGGGTAAAACATACTGAAAACAACAGACCATTGGTAGGATTTGTTGACCTTGTCTTGTACAGTTTGACATTCCAGGATTTATATCATCTATGTTCTCATATTGTTCCCCTGCCACTGAGATCACACCTTGGATGGTTCAGTCAAAAACATCTGGTGCTTTCTCCTGGCTTCGATATCTCTGGTATCTCTTCAAGCAGCTAGCCAAGGCTGTGGGTCTTTGCTTGGGAGTTTCTAGGGCCTCAGGTATAGACAGCTTGTTGTACTTCTTAGGCACCGCTTTCTTCATCACACCCTTCTGCAGCTTGGATAGCTGGCTAACTTCCTTTACATGCTGCCGTGATCTTACCTTCTAGTCTTCTTCTCCATGGAAGGTACTGCTCCTTGTGGCTGTCCATCTTATAGCCAAGCATCTCAAGAATCACTGTTGCTGTGGTGCAGATCAGTTGGTTGGGTTCAGTGATGATCATTGTAAGGATTGTCCGTAGTGCTGCAGTCACATCTTCTAGTAGACTTCAGTGGGTACTTCTTCATGTAGTCTTGGTAATCGGCCACGGGAGGTCCAGATTTCCAGCCTAGCCACGATCTTCTCTTTCAGGTCAGCTGCTCTCCCATTCAATGTACCAGTTGTATTTATTTTGTGAAGACATGGATACTTTGTTCTACCTGATGGAGGTCATTTGGACCAATACATTGTAATTTAATACATTTGGTAAGCGAGGTGGGAGTAATATTTTATTGTGTTTGCCTGTAATTACATTTTATTATTCTTATGTGCTATTTCAGAACTGATTCATGGTTAAGTGACTAACAAATCTTCATTTTTATAAATTATTCATTATGATTATTTAAGAGTGACAGCTAGCTTCTAAGAGTAACAAAGAAGTGAGTAACTGAGGACCTGATTACTTATCGTTGACTAAAGTCAGGAGTGAGAGGAGCATCTTGCTAGCGGATCAGGTGGAGCATTTACAGTATGCAGGTGGTGACAAAAACCATAAGAGAAGGACGTGGATGCCTGTTGGGGACACGGTGACTAATTCAGCTCTAGCGTTGCATTCTAAGTTACAGTGTGACTATGAGAAGGCTGGGGGGGGGCTCCACCCCTCCGGCGCTGACCAAAACTTGAATGCACGACGATGACTAACCAGCCTCGCTCTGATGAAAGCAGAGAGAGGCCTATCATCTCTCTTCACCAGTGTATCCGTGGTCCACTACATCACTGCTTTCAACCATGTAAACAGCTCTCCCGGCGGCACCCTCTGCCATCTCCCCACACATCAACATTTGGATAAAAAAACAATTTGTGGATAGTGGTCCAGCACGGGGATTGTAAAAATACATTAGGAACAGACATTAGTAATATTACTGGGCCATATGTGTAGCAGACCACTGAGGTCGCCTGACACCGAAGGTCACCTTTTGCAGTTGAAATTATTAAGTGCTTCCCCTCTAATCAGATGAGACGTCTCACATACGGGCCGTGCACATAGCAACCAGTTTATTTATAAGCCTCAAACTGAAACGACCAGTTGGTTTAATTTAATAGTGAGCAATAGGATTATACATGGAAACAAATTACCTAAGTGGGGGTACTCGCTACAAAAAAAAAATCTTTTAACAATGATGGAAACCACGGACATGATGTCTCCTAGTATTATTTCATTACTGGGTTTAGCCCCTGCATCTGTCAGCTAGGCCTGGCTTCTGGATGGGCCCAGCTTGTGTCCAGACTGACACACAGCTGCTAGCAGCTCACACAGACCCGCACTCCGGCCATCCCACACTCCAGGGTCACAAATGGGAAGGGCAGCGTACTATCCCACCACCAACCACACACTCTATTACCCAATTACAATTCAATTTCCCAGCCTGCTGTGGTCAAAAGAAGCAACACGGACTCTATCTGCAGATCATGATATCTGTTATTTCGTCTCCCACATGCTCCTGGTGGGGAGCATCTATTGTGGAGCTGAGCCTCTTTAAACATGAGGAAGAGACGACATTATTTAATGTGATGGAGTACAAGGGGCCGATATCAGCATACGAGCAGAAAGCTTGAATATGTCGTAGCAAACCATTTCTCCTCTAAAAGAGTTGTGCTGGTGACAAGATTTCTTTTTTTATTATCAAGGAATGCAATTAGACTTCAGCCTTAATATCTCAGAGGCTGTCACATTCTCAAACTACTCTGCTGTGCTTGCCAACTGCAATCAGAAATAACTCTGTCCCTTCAACTTAATGAAAAACAAGTACTTAGCTATAAACTTGTAGTCATCCTCTATCCAATCACATTGTCTTGAGTAATTAAAATGATTAGCTTAATTAGCTTAATTAACTAAATTTGACTACAGGACATGGCCATATGGTGAAGAAAAACAAAGATGGGAGCTAATTAAAGTTAAAATAATGCAGGTTTTAATTAACTCAACCCTTAGGCATCAACATTTTCAAATTTATCCAAGCTGATAATTAAAAAGTCCTCTTGCCCAAGCAACATTTCTTCTCTGAGCTAATTAAATCTGGAAATAAATTAGCAACATGACGCTCCAAATATTAATTCCTGCTAGAAGATGACTTCACTTTCTAATGAAATTAATTAGCTGCACTGGACCCTCAATCAGATGCCAGGCGCTGTCCGTGAGCATAGACCTCATGTAATCTAGCGCCGGGCGAAGGGCCCGAGGGCAGAAATTTACAATTGTAATGAACACTCTTTAACTGTGTGTCTCTCTTAATATACCAAATGAACATGTAGATCTATTTATGCCAAGGGCTTCCTCGTTTATAAAGGAGTGGTAGGACCAGCTAGTTAAAACTTTTTTTTTTTTCTCAGAAAGAATGTGTAGTGTGAGAGAGCGCATAACCACATAGCTGCCAAAAGCGATGCCAAGACCAGCTTCAGCAGCCTGTAAGGTTCCACAGGCTGTGCCTGTGTGTGTGCCAGCCTATTACAGAAGACCCTCATGAATTCACCCCCCTACACTCTCTTGGCAGCTTAAGGGGATGACACTGTGGATGGGGCGGGGGGGGAATGCAGTAAAATGTATCTGTCCGCATTTTCAAGTCTCTACTGTCCCAGTTGCCTATGCATATAATTTATTGTATATATACCAGGGCAGCGCTGCAAAACAAACTTCATTATGTGCAATTATGACTCTGTTTAAACAGATGTCTAGTGTGTGTGCGTGTGTGAGTGACACCTAGAAAAAGTCAGCATGATTTTAAATGATATATTTCTGTACTGAGCATTAAAAATAGACACAGTTTACTGCATCAGTGGAAAAGCAGGTTACAACGATTCAAACAGATTTAAAGATTATGATTCAGAAGATAAGATCAAGATGAAATTTTAATGATCCCCACAGGGAACAAGCATGAAAATTAAATAATGACAGCTAAATCCAAAAGTTCCAGCTCGCAGTGCCAAGACAACAAGGCAGGTAGCTGATACTGTTTCTGATAATGTATCTCAATCATTCATAATGCACCACAAGTTCTGCAGTAAAATCATAGTTTAGGCCAGGAGTTTGCAGTGTAAGCACATGATGAGCGCACACACCAATGTGCTGCACTTCTTGTTAGCACACTTGTTTTATTTTCAATAATTAAGTGTGTACGAGCCTAACGCTTGATGATGCAGATCAATGCGATGCACTTTCTATTCAGCGGCCTGACACACAGACAGAGATGCGGAGAACAGAGAAGGCGGCTCTCCAGAGGCTGCACCCTCTCCCACATGCTTGTTACAGCCTACTGGTGTAAGTGCAGCATGAAGGGCAAACCTTGATTCTGCTGCACCGACTGAAGATGCTCCGGCCTTTGTGCTCGAGTGTGTTCTCTGAAATATCTTTAAAATTGAGATAATTGTGTTTACTGGGCACAGAGTGGCTTTCAGTCTGTACAGGCCAAAAACTATGACAGGGGGTGGGGTGGGGTGGGTAGCTCTTTTGATTCTGTCACTTTTTCAATAATTAATGCTCTCCTCTGGCAATTTTGATCCAATATGTAAATAGTTTCTCATCCCATTATGCAGAACATTGATGAATGTGACAAAAATTCCAAAAGATGACAGTCCAGCTCACACAGTTGCGGGCAAACATTACAATACACTAATGACCCGGCCCTTTAATGTCATCCCATCAGAGACATTAGAGAATTTGAAATTAAAGGTACAGTTGGCTCACACGACAAAGTGGCCATCTCATCTAAGTGGAATACCCACATCAGTCAGGATGCAGCCGTGATGCGCCCGAGCCGAGCTTAAAGCTAGTTATAGCTCACATCAAAGGAACGTCACCATGCCCAACAGCTACCCTTGCCATTTGGATCCCACTGAATCCGATCCTTTAGTTACATTTTTCAAGCTATCTCTCCTCCAGCTTCCACGCTTAAACACCATTAAAATGGAAAATACAGTGTTTTCTGCATCAGCCCCGGCCTTCGTTATTTCACAGACTTGTCCTTGTTATCTTGATCGCAGTAAACAAGCTGCATATACTCCTCTGAATTCTCAGTTCTAGTGCGGAGTTGTCTGACAAAGTGGTCAAGAATGTAGACACAATTAGCGCTACAAAGAGATGTCTGGATATCAACGAGGTGGTGCAATGACCTTTAAAACAAAGGATTCTAAACACCGGCATCACAGAAGTGCGCTGGCTGCTGCCATAAGGCTCTAACTCATTTATTTCAGGTGGTTTTCATGTGTTCTGCTTTGAAGAATAATAAATCTAGATGCTCTAATCACGCTGCTCCAGGCTGTGACTCTTCCCTTAGATATTAATAACGCAGAAAAATATACGCATGCATCAGATTGGGTTGAATCCATACACAGCTTTTAGACAAAGATGAAGCATCTGATGCTGATTGTTTATTTGATGTTCGGAGAGCTACCTTGCTAATTATCCTGCTGCGGATTACATTATGAGAGTTTTCTTCTTCCCTTCTTTTTTCTTTTTTTTGACTCTGATTCTCTTTAAACTAGTTCAACAGAGCATGACTGTGATTAACTTTAAAAGGTCATTTAAAATAGCTTTCAGGGAGCATGTGATGAAACCTGGTTGAACGTTTGGAAATGATGTACTCTGAGATGAAGACCAGTCTCGCACAGCGACCCCCAAAAGAATACACTTTATGCTTTAATAACCCCCTGACAGCATACAGAAGTCATCTGCAGACCTCCTGGCACATATACCTGCAGAAAAACAAGCCTTCTCTGCGCAATAATACATCAAGAATCCTTTAAATGAATCTTAACATGTCTCCGGCTGCACCTTTCATGACCTACCTCAGACACGAAAGGTTAATCCATGACAGGGTTAAAAACTTATCTGGCCTTTCTGGTCACATAACATCCCAATTACTTTAACAATCTCACAGTGAATGGAGGAAGAGTGGTGGTGGTGGTGGTGGTGGTGGTGGGGGGGGCTCTGGCCAAAGAGATGGGAGGGAAGAAAAATACAATAGATAAAAGTCTGTCTCAGAGTAAAAAAGATAAGTTCTTATCTTAATCTAATGACTCCACAGCCTTAATTTGTCAGACCTGGTTGCCTGGAAGGAAAAAAGAAGGCAAGTTTCTTGTGTGCAGTGTTAATAAGAGACATCTCTCAAGTCACGGGGAAAGAGGGGGAAGGATCAGCGGCAGAACATTCAGTGGCAACAGCGAGATGCGCTTCGTTCCGTGGATGCAGTTTTTTTTTTCTTACTTGCGCTAACAGTTGCTAATTAGCACCTTATCACCCTCCAAGTAGCTCCATACTGTGGAGACGCCAAGCACACGAGTATTTATAACCCAGAGACTGAGGAGATAAACAGCTCTGTGTGGCCGATGGCCAGATCAAACATTTTGCTGGTGTTAAAGAATTATTTAGCTGCATTATTCGAGATAAAGGAGACGCAGCGTTTCAGATCACTTTCGCCTGAACTCGCTGCTCCAAAGGCCACTCTGTTTGGCACGTTTTCCTTCATGATACATCTCTAAGATGACGATTTCTGTTTTAGGTTTTTTTTTTTCCCACCCAAACTGCTCCCGTGTTAGCGCCTTGCTAACACCACGAGTGTGTTCATTTACTGCATGGATGCATCCTTTGGAATCAAACCCTTAAACCTGGCAGTGTCGGTGACATGCTTTGCTAACAGAGCTACACAGAACCAGACTGACGCAAGTGAAAGGGAAAAAAACATGTCTCTTGAGCTGCAGTTTCTTTGATGAGACAAAGAAAATAGAATGTGAGCTTTGTGTGAGAGCAAATCTCAATAGATTAATTTGAAGTGTTCACTGAATTGTGATTCCTTTTAATTAATGATAGAATTAACTGCTTTGTTAATGCGTTCCTGGAGGAAATGAGCTGCTGGCAAACTCTGCAGCGAACAAAAGGGGGGCACATCTCTCTTGACATTTATACAACTCTGCCAGTGTCAGGGTGCAGCAGCTCATGCTGGGTAAAATTTGTCTTGAAGGAATGTTTTCCTGCACTGTTTGGAGACTGTGATTCAAAACTACGACTGACTCTGACATCAATAAAGGCGACTAACTGAACTCCTGCTTCAGAGGAAACATGCTGAGCTTTTATTTTGAACGCCGCTAACCAGCAAATCCCAGCTGACCTCTCTCTCGTTTGCCCAACGTTGGGTGGCTCAGGTCACTGTGGAGCCCCTCGATGTCATATAGCTCCAGTGAGTGGAAACGGCAGTGGGCTTTTTTCAACGTGGGCAGCCCTGTTCTACTCTGCAGCCTCTGTGAGGTTGGATCAGTCCACAGTTAATGCCGCAGGAACCTGTTCTCTACCTGCTGTCCCTCCACCTCAAACTGCTGGAGAGCAAAACAAGGACCACCATCACCACATGCAGTCCAAGATGGTGGCGATAGAGGCTCAGTGGAGAGGCAGCTGAATGACACTGAGGGCCACCACAACAGCAACCAGCCAAACCTGCAGGCAGGAACACCTGAGGGTCTGTTACTCCGGTGAATAAAAGCACGAGATGACCAGGATGACCTGGAACTTTAAGAAACACAAAACTGTGAGGAAGTGTGTCGCCCGTCGTCCCTGTTTCCCCAGAAAAGGCATTCCAGCGGATGGCCCAAACATCCCCATCTTTCCATTCACACATCCATGTATCCATTTTCCTGCACTTATCCAGTTTAGGTGTGTGTGTGTGTGTGTGTGTTGGGGGGTAAATGTTCAACAGTGTATCTTACAGCTGTGCTGTGTGGCTCATGTTTGAGTTAATGAATTCCATGTAAGTTCACTTCATGAATCCAGCCACAGCCACTATTTTCATCTAACAGACGGACCCTGTTTAAAATGACATTATTGCTTCTGCTGTGCCATCTACTCATCCAAGTTCACAAATCCATGTGTAGTGTACTGTAGCAGCAAGAAGGCCTGATCTCCCACTCAAAGTCTGCTTGAAGCCCGGCCTCTGCTGCTCTCCTGTCTGCCGATCTGCTTCTGACAGCTGATGGTCTCCAATTATTTATTTCCAATAAGGAAAAAACTGAAAAGAAAACAGAAACACTTACCTTCCACTGGACAGACCTCTGAGCACTGCAACAGTCATGAATGCTGCTACACTGAGCAGTGTGTGTAACGGCCGACCCGCTGAGGTTAGTGAAATAATCTGTGTTATAGCACCTGACAGCATCCAGGCGCCTGTTACAGCATTTCCTTCACTAAAGTTTTTCAGTGTGGCAGCATCAGCGCACCGCGTGCTTTCTGACAGCAACATTAATGCGTGTGTGTGGACAGGATTTCATGTTTCCGAATATTTTCTGTTTGACGGTGTGCTTTGTGATGATTTTGTGTTCGGGCAGAGACAGAAAATCATTGAGATTTCAGGAGCAGGGATATTGGAAGCGGATTTGAGTGAGTGTTCCGGCTACATCTCGGCAGCAGCTCCTAACACATACTAAATTACAGCGCGTCCACGCCCATACTCGGTATAAATCCATCAAAGGGGGTTGTGGTGGTGGTGTGGCAGCTCCATGGTTTCATTCAGTCACTGAGGGCATTTAATGAACAATTTGGGCCGCGTCTCTCCAGTGATTTCACACGTGAATCCTTTAGGAAAAGCAGGTTTTGAATGGGTGTTTACTCAGTAGAAGCAGCGTGTTCCTCATTCCTGTCAAATGACAGCACTCTGTGCTCCTGAAAAGGGCTCAAAATTTAATGACTTTTAACTCTTCCTGATGGATTGATAGCTACATACAAGCGTTGACATAGCATTTTAAAGAGGAGGCTCACCTATCAAGCAGAGAGTTGCACTCAAGGAGCGTGCGTTCACGCAAATGT
This sequence comes from Australoheros facetus, assembly GCA_030220045.1. Taxonomy (NCBI): domain Eukaryota; kingdom Metazoa; phylum Chordata; class Actinopteri; order Cichliformes; family Cichlidae; genus Australoheros; species Australoheros facetus. The sequence continues at coordinate 8,467 of JASGAU010362985.1, forward strand.
CACCTTGTGTGAGTAGCGCTACCCCCACGACCCTCCACAAAAACAACAGCAGCTGCATATTCTATTCAAGAGCGGGGCAATGGGGCATCCATATGAGCATAATATCAGCGAGCAGGCGATTCCCCGCATGGGCCTGTCGAGCATGATGTACGTAGCAGACCGGTATCTTCCCCAGCAGAGCTCAGATTGTTTTGATATTTTTATTAACATGTCCTCAATCATAAATCACCCCGAGGGGAAGTGAGGCCGATCCTTGCTCTCCGCGCGGCATCAGATTACAGGTAGAAGACAAAGCTATCGGACACCTCACCACGTGTCCTGCGTTTAACACTTCATCCAGCCGCTGAACACTTAAATTCAGTTTACTTTCAAACATTAGGACGCAGCAGAATACAATATACATAGTATTATGTAAATGGACTCTCAAATATAGTGGCTGGGACTCAAGAGCAGCCTTCTATCCTTCATCTGTTTTTATCAAAGCTGGAGACAAAACCAGCTGGACAGACAGTAAGCGCTTCTTGCAGTGTCAGGATGTGATGTCATATCGCTTTAAATAACCTCGCAGGACATCATTTTGTGTTACTGTGCGTCTTCTGATGTTATCTTCACAAAAAGGGGGACATATTAATGCATTGTTTAGGCACAATACTGCGTCCATTTGCATCACAATAAGACTCCCTTTTTTTTTGACTTCTCAGCAACTGCTCCGTGCCCCTGACTCAGGCCGCGCGGCTGCGGTGCTCTTCTGCAGCCACACACATTTTCATGTCATGCTAACTTGCCAGTGTGCGCAAAACTGTCACACTCCCTTAAAGGCTCTGGATGCTATGTGTAATTCCTTTAACACAAGGCCGTGCAGATATCCTTATCATTGTTGTAATGGCGTGCTCATGCCACCCTGCATCCCGTGAACTTGCACGAGGCAGCTGGTAATTCATTTAATTTATTCAAGTCGACCCGCGGTGGATCAGCCCGCGCTGCGCTCCTGTAGTGTTGATGGCTGGAGTACATGGCCTGACACTCAGCAGCCTTCGTCCTTCAGAGGTGATCTGAGGGCCACAGAAATATCACTCAGGACCTTCTATCTGCAGCCATTTGCTCAAATGTGAGAGTGTGGAGGCTTGTGAAAAGGTATAGAAGCAATGTGTTACAACAACAAATCAGTATTTTCTACTTTCAAATGATGAAAGCACTTTCCTGTCATCATCAGAGCAGAGCCTGCCTTTGTTTGCTTAATATGTAAACACCATCTGTACTTTGTTTAATCCTCCTCAACAGGTAGCCAGCTCTAAAGCGGATCCCCTGTCACTTGCAACCTAGGACATTTGGCACTCTGACACGCTCATTCCAATCTGTGTGTTGGTGCTTCAAAGCAAATATCTTGTTCACATGTGGTCTGAAGCGCTGCGGGTGTGTTTGACTGGATCTCAGTCAGCAAAGAGCGGGAGCTTTATCTCTCCTGATGGATCTGGCCACTCATAATGAGGTGGACTCTCCTAATGAGCTCTGATTTCACAAAGCCCTGGGCTTGACTTCAATCTAATGAGTGTGGGGCATTACCAAGTTTGGGTTGAGTTTTGTGTATGTGCTCCGTGGAAAATTTTATAAGGAAATGGAACGATTTGGGTTTCCTGAGACGTGACCATGCACACGTGGACGTATGGTGGCCTAGTTAGCCATTTGTAGGAAGAAACCTTTTCACTGCAACACATATTCTATCAGGGCCATAAAGTGATTACAGAGGTGATGCACCTGTTAACAAATCAAATGCCAATATCAAAGGCAATCCTTCCTTATATTAGTATGAGTATATTGCAGTGAAGAGTCTGCCCTTCCCACGCTGCAATTAGATTGCCTACCTATGCAGAAAGGAGTCACAAGAAATAAAACGGCCTGTAATCGAGTCATTTTTCTCACTAGCACAGTCACTGAAAATGCAATATATATACAGTATGCAGCATATGTCACACAGGGTTAGTGTAGCGATACATTGCAAAAATTTCTGATGTTATTTGTTCCCGGCTTAGACTATATGTCCAAAAAAAAAGTGCAACATGATCTCGTCGCATCAGTTAGTCCAAAACCTAAAGAACATATTTAATTTGTAATCATGAAAAAAAAAAAAACAATAAGTCAGACTGCGTGTGATGTAAAAGGCATCCGCTGTGTTCATGAACCCACAGTAAATCCTCGCTGTGCACTTCAGTGTCGCTCAGTTTAAAAGCTCACAGAAATCCAAGTACGTCACACCTGCGGCACAGCTGAGCATCCACAAAACAGACCTCTTTCTCATGGGACGGTGGAGACCAAAACTGAGCTCAGTAAAATTAATATTGGACTTTCATTAGCTGTTAGCATGCTTTACCATATCAACTTTCTAAAGATACATCATGCCTTTACTACTATGGAAATTCCACAGAATCATGTCATAATATTCGTTAAAATTACTGAATAAAATTTTGAATTGTACATCTTACAACATGAAATCTGTGTGTGTGTGTGTGTGTGTGTGTGTGTGTGTGTGTGTGTGTGTGTGTGTGCGTGGCGCATTCAGGTAGATTTTGGCCCTGTAAGGTTTTTATCCCAATAAAATATTATGACGTCATCATGTTGCCTAACAACCACCCATCAATGGGCTATACTGACCTGTTTTAAGCCTTTGTGCACCTGTAACACCTTACAAAAGCATTAATTTTTTATTTCACTACAGTAAATTATAATAATTTACATTATTAAACTTCAGTTATGCATGATATATTATAATGCCATCAGGTTGCCTGGCAACCACCTAGCAACAGGCTAGACTGACCCATTTTTTAAATATAAACAATGTCTGCCACGCTATCTCATTTTTTAAACTTTTCTCAGTGTGATTAAGTTCACACCAACAGCACAAACAGACCATACTGTAGTACTGCAGCACTGCCATGTATTACTCATTATAATAGAGTTCATTTTTCATAGCTATTGTTTTAGCAGGTTTTTTTTCCACTTGCTATTATCATATGATCTCCCTATTTGCTCCACTGATAAATACTGAACAATGTGATAATGTGCTGATGGTGGTGGTATGCTCATACTATGGGCAGCTGTAGCTCAGGTGGTGGAGTGGGCAGGCCATTAATCATACGAGTGGCAGTCCATTCCCGCTCTCTTTTTGTCCACATGACAACGTGTCCTTGAGCAAGACACTTTAACCCAAATTATTCCCACTGTGTGGATGTGGTGAAATATGTTTTGGACAAAAGGATCAAACAGAAACAAAACAAAAAAACCAAACAAAAAAACACTGAAGTCACTTGGAAGCAGCAGGCTGTCGAGATCACACAGGAAGTTAAGGACAGAAGAGGACACCAGCCGGGATTCAGAGGAGCATTTGTCTTGCACGATGGTCTTGTAACCTTTCGGTCTGCCATTTGCAGCGATGTCTTGTCGGTGTGTGTAGATGTAAGAGAGCCCACTGGAGGTGTGCCCTCCTGCCCACCTGCCTCTCTTACTGGAGTCTGCTGTGCCATGTGGAGCCCCAGATGTAGTCTACAGAATAATCCACACTTGTACACTCACAAAAGTGTCCATCTGGCCCCAAATGCTCACATTAAGTCCCAGAAACCATGCAGGCATGGGGACGATGTTGTGGCATCTAACAGATTCAGGAGCGTGAGATAATGCTGCACTTCTTCTCTTCTGTCTGCAGGAAGGCCCGAGCTGAGGCGCTGCACAGCTGAGAGTCACTTGGCTGTGACCGGGAGGTAAAACAGAAAGGGACTGAGCAGGATAAGCCTGCAGAGCTCACTGCTAGCAGAGCAGAGCAGAACGAGGAGGATCTTTTTACATTAGCTGAGCCTCAGGCACATGCAGATAACAGCAAAGCTCCTGCCTGGCAGGAGAGGCACCAACACTGCAGCCCTGCATCACAGCTGGCAATGTTTATCCAATCAAAATAAAAAGAATGCTTTTTATACTTCAAGGTTTTCTCTGCTGATCTGAATAATATCTCATGTATTTCCTTTGACTAAATATAGAGTGACCTGAAAACATCCGAGTACAAACACCAGTTTTTATTAACTCTCATTTACTTCATAAAACAACACAGTGGTTTAATAAAAGTGCACAGAAACAACATTCGCTTATTTAATACAAATGTTTAACATAAAAGACAGTTTCCTATGAAATACATTTATAGAGAATGAGACAATCTCACAAAAGAGATTCTGAATCTCAATAGTTTAACCTCCTGGTTGAATAAAGGTTAAAAAAATACAGATTTTTAGGCTGTAAATTCACATCAGAATTGAATTGAAGAAAAGTCATGAAAACACATTCAATAATAACATGGAATTATTATTACAAAATTTTACAAGACTGAAAGTGGCTACAGGCCAGAAACTTTGCCCCCCACTAATAAAACCTCCTCACATATAGTTTGCTATTTTAGGCACTTGTCATCATCACTCTGGTGTTTGATTATTTTTCTGGTCAGTTTGCTGATTATTAGTTATTTGATGGTATAATAAGGTTGTTTGTGCTCATCACGGGCTGCTGTGATTGAAAGTTGCGTTGAATAAAGGTGGTGACGTCTGCATTGTTCTGCTGTAAACTGCACTAACTGATACCCTGCAGCATCTGTGGGACACTCAGTTAGGAAGTGATGCTAATGTCACACTAAGCAAGGTATGAGCACAATCCACACGTTTGGTGTTTTCTGCAGAAGAGTTGTTTCTGCACCAAAACCCGCTGGCTGCAGACGGGATTCTGTAAATTTGATGTTTTACTGGCGTGTATTTGCTTAATTCTTTAGAGCAGTTTTGTTAGCTTATGGCTAAAAACAGTCAAGATACACTAGCTAACGTAACAGCTGTAACATCTGTCTACAAAATCTAAAAAAGAAATCAGCCCATCACACAGGCCCGTGGGCTGCTGTGATGTAATGCACTGGCAGAAACCAAGCTAACCAGCCACTGGTAGTAATTCAGCACCACTGGGTTTGAGGCCACAGACGGCGTGTTTTTGTTTGCACAGCTTTTATCTTATTCTTACACTAAATAAAAGAGTAACTTGGGACAAATTCAACCGCCTACAATGTTTTGGTAGGGACTAAAGACTCAACAGATCAGCTTCAGAGCTCACCTGGTATGCAGCTTTCAGCAGAGCCAGACTCTGTGTTTCCAGACTTTATGCTAAGCTAAGCTGACCAGGCACTCGTTATAATCACATATTTAATCAGAGGTGGCAAAAGCACAGACATTCAGTACTTAAGCAAAAGTACAGGTACTTGTGTTAAAAAATTATCCAGTAAAAGTTAAAGTACTGGTTCAACTTCTTGACTCAAGTAAAAGTGAAAAAGTACAGGCTCTGACATGTACTCAAAGTAAGAAAGTAAAAGCATCTTTTTGAAGGACGTTTCTACCAGCTGTTTTTGAGCAAAGCTAACTGAACCTTGTGCTATATTAATATGATGAAAAAATAATGTTAGTACATGGGAACACAAACGTCATTCCAATCTAAATCCTCATTTTAACGAATGTACTCAGCTTGAATTTGTTATGTTGGACACAGCAATAAAAAAATTGCTATTTTCGGTTGCCTCCACACCAAAACAGTAAAATGAGTACAGTCGGGGGGTTAAAGTGGATTCGGCAGGTGGGGGAACTCTAAGATCGGTTGTAGCGGCTGGGCGTGATGGAAAGAATCACAGCTCACAGTGATTTCCATTGCGAGCTCCAGTAGATTTTGCTGCGTACAGGCTGAGATCAGCTGACCTGTGCTGCTGCTGCTCTTTGTGGATGAACTGAATTCAACAAGCAGGTGTTGATGAGCTATCTTAGCTGATTTCCACCCCTGCGCTGACAGTATGCTGTTTATACCGTCTGCATCCTGACTGTATACAGCTGGTATAAAGGCTGAACTCAGAGACTGAATCTGAGCATCATCAGCTTAAATTCAAACTCATCTCTGCTGCACTGATGTAACCTGTAACCCTGACCATGAACATCACAGCTGCTCTGCACCAGTCCAACACAGAGCTTTACTGTAAACTCACCACAGTACTGCAAACTGACCTGTTTATAAACTGACGAGTATGCTGCCCTGTCTTGCAGAAAGTTGCACAGTATGAAAATACATAATTTATCAGAACACATCACATAAAAATGCAATACCTGATTAAAAAACGAGGACTTGTAAGCTTTAAATTTCCAGTTTATCAGATGTCACTGAGCGGTCCTTTAACTCTAACCCCTCTGCTTCCTCTCATCTTTCTCCATCTCTGAGTGAACTTCTCTCTCAAACACATGCACTGCGTGACAAACTGCACACAAACAGTTTGTGTGTTTGCTGATATTTGTTGAGCTGTTAGAAACTTTGCATTTGAAATTACCTGCAACGCGTTACTCTCTTTATGCCAGGCCCTCTTCAGCAGCGTCAGCTGACGCACAGTGACCCCACCTTACGGACATGCACTCGGTCCGGCCCACTTTAACCCCTGACTATGATCTGTAAATGATATGCTTTTGCCTCTTTCACCCCTTTAGTTGTGACAAGTCTTGGTGATTGAGGCTATACCAATAAGATTGGGTTTGATGTGTGTCCTCCATTTTGGCTCAAATCAGTTTGATGATGAAGGCACGTGCTGATGGGAAATAATAACTCTCCTCAAATGTCTTAAATGAACCTGTTTTGAAATGCAAGCAGTAAAAGTTACAGATATTTGTGCAAAATGCAGGGAGTAAAAATAAATACTCAACTCAAGTACAGATACCTGAAAATTCTACTTAAGTACAGTAACAAAGTAATTGTACTTCATTACTTCCCACCTCTGTATTTAATAAACAGACATGTTTGATTATCATTCCTCTCATCCAGCTCTTATTAATTGCTAATTCCAAACAGTTACACATGAAAATAACGTGTGATGGTAATATAACATGAGGGCTACTTGTTAGCACGTTTTCTGTCTGTATGATAATGGTTTATGTTTTAAGAACTAGTGTCTCTCTCTGGAAAGCTTTAGTCTCATTTCTGAAGCAGCAGCGGGACAGACGTTGCTCTCGCCCCCGTCCTCGTCACCACTTCACAGGCTATTCAATTAGCAGAAGAAGCATGGGAGATGGAGCCATAATGGAGCTGATGAGATGCACAAGGACAGGTGACACTAATCAGAGCGGCGCCCCATTGTCTCTGTGTGGGCATCATTAAGGAAAGGGAGTGATTTCAGGCTTTTTTTCCCTCTCTGAGCCTGAATATACTCATGCCGCCTGCGTGCATTCTCTTCCTTGTTATCAATTTGCAACATGTGTGAATTTATCCACTGAAACGAGTGAGAGTGTAAGGAAAACAAGAATATTTGACACTTCAAAAATAGGTTTTAAAGTGTAAGTTCTTATAAATGCCACACTGATATACTGATGTGATAGCTTCAATGGCTCTCAGACACATCTAATTCCCCAAGGATTTGCTCTCACCCTGTAATCTGTAAACTCCTTCTGTTGTTGGTTCAGAAAAGGCTGAGGCATCCACTCTTCAACACATCCACTTTCCTCTCCTCCACTTGAGTGGGTGAGGCTGCTGATGAAGCGTGACCTGCCGAGGCAGCCTCAGACCGATCCCAGCGGCCTGGGCTGCTTCTGTCTGCCGTCGAGCCTCTGGGCTGGACTACGAAGGAGTTCTGCTCAGCCTGCCGGTACCGACTGCTGAGGTAGCTCCACAGACACCTGAGAAAACAGCCAGAAGGACAAAGGTTAGGAAAGGACTCAAGGTCTGACGGCTTCAGCCCGTGTATTTCTGTCGACAAAGTCCAATTAGTTAAATTCACACTTTGGCAGATCCCAAATAACTTTGTTAGTATAATAACATAATCCTAATCTCATTACTAAGTCCCTCTCCTCCCATTAACTTAGTCAGAGTGTGTGGGAGCCTGCAGCTGAATTCAGAGGGCCTCTCATACAGCCCAGTGTTAAAATAATGGAGTCTCACGCTGACTTTAAAATTCTTTTGATGTATCTGGATACACTGATGAGCCAAAACTTTATGACCACTTGCTGTGCTCCTCTGCATCCCACCAAACATCTCCATCCAGCTGGGGCACGATCCCTGCACAGCTCCCTCTTTAAGAGCTCAAGGAGCAGAGGATGTCCTCACTGTCAGCCCACAAGCTTTCCCACTTTGGAGACGCGCAGTCATTAGTCATTATGACTGGATTACAGGTCTTTATACCTGGTTGTGTCTTTCACATCCAACACATTGATTACACAAACTGTGCATCCACTTACCTTTCCATATATCTCAGTCATCATTGTTCACTTCATCTGCGAGTGCTCCTAAGAATTTGGCTGATTTGTGTAAATTAGAATCTGGAACATTGGAGTGAAATGATACATTTTTCTATCCAGCACCATCTCCTACAAAATCATCTACATTAGACTTGTTTGTTTGGCCAAAATCATGTTGGAGGAAACTGCCTGGATCTTCTGAGCCAGGAAGTTTAATACTTCTGTACCGCAGAGAAAAGGTATGACTGAGGTCAGCAGAGAACAGGACTCCACAGAGGGGTCGGCAAAGCCTCGAGAGAGCAAATGATGAAAACGCTGCAGACGTCCATGAGGACCATGCAGGCACTGCTCAGTATTTACTGTAGTGAACCTCATGTAAACATGTCTGCACACAAACGCTCGACTGCATAAAAGTATTATGGTCCAAAGTTCGGACACGTTGAATGATGCTGTGAATTTTTAGCTTCAAATACTGTTTTTTGGAAAAAGGGGCCTTTTTTTCCACACACTGAAATCTGAGGGAATCTTTGAACATGAATATCACAAAACCATTTAAAGATAAAAGTCTGAACTTTTCACTGCTTTTTCTTACCATCAGAATGAGTCAGGAGCTGCAATCTGGGACATATACGTCAGAAAATGTCTAAGTATTGGCTAGTTAAAATATGAAAACAAATTTAAGCCTCCCTGCAAAGTCTCATATTTGAGCACACCTTTTATATGCTGTGTGTGTGTGTGTGTGTGTGTGTGTGTGTGTGTGTGTGTGTGTGTGTGTGTGTGTGTGTGT
>JASGAU010362986.1:0-16088 GCA_030220045.1 Australoheros facetus
ACTTCTCTCTTTCAGTGCACCTTATCTGAGGACCGGCCACCAAATGCACAACTAGAACATCGCCAACGTCACCATGTTCTGTCATTTATCTGGACAAGATTTCTCTATTGATTAAATTAGAAGAAGACGTGCCTGTGACTGAGAGAAATCTGAGTCATGAAAAACCAGCTTGAACAAGACTGAATGACGAAGGTCATCCCATAGCACCCAGAGATTGTTTATGCTTAGATAACGTGTATAAAAATGTTTTGGTTACACAGGAACAGGGGGGCTCAGAGAGAGAGAGAGAGTGCACACTCTTACTCTGGGTTTCCCACATGGCCATGTGTGTATTTTCTCTGACTCTTTAATACATTAAATGTTTTACTTTTTTAATTAAAGTGTTTCAGGTGTCTTCCTTCATAAAAAACCTGTTTACCTAACAATAGAGTGTGAAGGAAAAACTATGTGAAGCCTGAAATTGACCTCTGAGTTCCCTTTTTCCTCTTCTTCCACTTCGGTTTCACGCTGGTCGCCATTTGGCTTTCTGTAACTCCACAAAATCAAATGTGAGCAGGACCGTCACGAGATCGCGTGTGAACATGTGAACGACGCTGGCCTGAATCTGTGGGCACCTCCTTAAGGCCTTTACACACCGGACACATTACGAAAAAAACGACACAAAATTCTGAATCTTTCGGATGCAATCTTGCCGTGTAACACACATACACACTGAACATGCTGAGTTTTTGCACTGTGAAAAAGTCGACATTAAGCGATGATGTAATGAGGTCCTGAGGTTTCCAATCAAGAGAAGGAAGAAGCAGAGATTCTGGGTTCATCCAACTATCCCGGGAAAACAGCAGCAGGGAGAGTTTCATGGTTTGATCCCGGCTGCTTTCAGGATGTCAGGGGGCAGTTTGAGTTCTTGTCGGCAGAGTTGGGATCACATCGGAGGAGGCAGAGAATAATTTCAGTGGCTCGAGTGAGCCGAAGCAGCATCTCGCTCGTTTGTCTAAGGAAAAATAGTATAATTTTACTACTCCCACATCATTGTATATTCAGTATATCGGTGCACATTCGACCCGAGATATGACCTCAGATTGCCAAATGCAGTGCTCTGATTGGTTAGATCATTTTTTTGCTTGCCAAAATCGGAAAAATCAAACTTGATGTGAAATAATAAACGGCTGCATTAATAATAACGCATGAAACCTTTGTGTATTTTATGCGTCTGGTGTGTAAAGGCCTTTAGATAAAATGCATCTAACACACCCAGTGTGACCCACTTTGGCCACATAACATCTCAGAAGATGAATTTAAGTATGTTGATAACTGACCTGACCCATATCACGCCAGCAAAACGCTCCTATAGTATAGCAGAGCTGTGAGATTCACACTGGACTCCACACTTAATTAAAACTCGGCTATTAGTTTCAGTAACAAAACTAACAGCGACACTGTGCCAGACACTGTATTGACCCTTCTATCTATAGCTGATGAATAAAAAAGTGATGCACTGTCCACATTGTTGACAGACGTCTTCAGACAACAGTTCTGGCTAAGTGCCCGAACTAAGGACATGTAATAACTCACCAAAGGACCCGACAGTTTGGGACAACATGAACCAATTTACTGCTCAAACAAAGGGTACACATTTTGAGTGTGAACTATTAAAATCTCATTAAGCTATTTTAATAATGAAAAGTTTTAAATAGGCTTCCATAGAGATGAGATCATGTACATAGAGCGCACGCAGCATCCTGTGAGTGAGTCACAGCAGCCCAACAACAACACAAATTCCTGCTGTTGCCACATCAGGCAACAAACTGGAAAGAAGTGGATCCTCTCTTGTAACATAACTACGACATGGGTGTGAAGCAGCTTTTTATTGATTTCAAGGGAAGAGTTTTTTCTGTGGCTGTTGACTGACTGCAGTGCCTGATGCCTGGTAGCTGTAATGGACCCAGCCATCTCCACTCCTTCAGCCAAGCAAGGGGGGAATCATCCATGAGATGATCTGCTGTCAGAGCCTCCGGTCTCTGCAGGCTCTCAGAACAGAGTGGCACACTGACACACTGATCAGCGGTCAGATTTGAAATGAATGCACTCTAGCAGCCATCACAGTCTGCTAGCCTACATTTCCTGCTTTGCCTGCATGCATGTAGAGTCCTACTGTCCTCTTGATTAGAAGGGAAACTCTCAGGATATCCATAAAGTAAAAAAGCAAGCGGCATATTTGTTTGATTTCAGTCAAAATGCTGCCAGAGAGACTCATTTAAACATGGAACACACACTGCTTTGTGGTTGCCTTAAATATAATTAAATCACTGATTGATGTGGGGGGGGCAACAAAGGAAGACATGCATTACTCATGCTCCCCTGCCGCTGCACTAAAAGGAGAATGTGTTTGTTCAAAGCTGGCTAAGTGTGAATAATCCCTTGGGAAGTCAGCTTAATCTTTGAAATAGCTATGGAGCCCTCATGGAGAGGTAACGGTTGGTGGAGTAAAACCGGTCAGGGACGGGTATGGGTGTCCAAATTAAGTCGTACTTTTGTGTTCAAACGCTGCAGCCCGCTGACACAACCTACCAGTGAAATTAATTATGATTTAAACGGTTAAAAATACAAGCAAAACACAACAAAGGGACCTGACAGCACACAGATGAAGGAATCCGTCTGCCTATCGTAAGTTTAATCGTAGCCTGTGGAAGGCTCACTGAACCTGGGTCACACAGGCTGCTGTAATCACAGCATCAGTCCAGTTGTCTAGTTAAAATTTTGTGTTCACAGTTGGAGCCAGCGCTCCAAGAGGCCCATAGATCAATTATAGATCATAAAGAAACTTGATTCAGAAGTGTGTACACATGCAGGTAAGGTGAAGCCTGCTGCCATGCTATGGCAGATAAACAGCTGGTGAACCGAGACCTGATAATGCTTTAAAACCAGAGGTGCAGTGAGCCTGCCAGCTCACTGCACCTTAAGACCTTGCCTTGACCTATACACTGGAAAGCTTCAGCCATTAACTCATCTAATATAAAATATTATTCTTCTGTTCCCGTTAGCTGTCTTTACACATAAAAGCTAAAAAAAGAACTATGTCAGTGATTCAGTGCTCTCCCACTGGTATAAATCTGGGACCTCTTCATGCTGTGAGATAGAAGCAAACTCTTCTGTCCTCCTGTGTGAGGCTGTTCTGACTGTGCCGCAGCACAACGGACAATTACTTTGAGAAAATCCTACTCTGTGCGCCGCTCTGCTGTTTTCCCACTCCAGCCTAGTGGGGTTTCTGAGCTTCTGTCCTTAACCACAGCTGGGGTTTACAACATCAGCAGTATTCCTTTTAATTCACACACAGGAAAAACACAGAATTGTTCTCATATAATAGCAAAATAAATGTTTAATAAGCATATCCTGCTTTGAGACTGTTTAGGAGAGAACCAAGAGACAATCCCATCACAAACATGAAGAAGAGCTCTTAGAGACAAAACTAGAGCACGAGGCGCACAGAAAGGCTGCACACGCTTTACCTCTGGGGATCTGGGCTTGTTGCCATGGTTACAACATCATATTTAAAGTGTTTAATGAAAACAGGCTCAGATTCTGTCTGAAAGTTTGACTAATGATGCTACAGAAGTCGCAACCAGAGTGAAAACAGCTCAACAAAAGTGCATGTTTTTTATCCAGCTGTAGCAATGATATAAAAATATATATATATATATATATATAAAACGTCACAGAGAGACGGGGGTGAGGCCAGCGGTGCTGAAACATATGAGACAAAAGAAGGTAAACTGGGTAAATAAGTGCTGCACTAATCATTTTTACTCAATTATCATGCTTTGGGAACAGAAATTGCAACTGAAGATAAATGATGCTTTAAATGCACAGAAATTATTCCCGTTTTGAACAAAAGGTAAATAGAAAACAAATAAAATAAAAAAAAAAAACACTGAATCAACAAAATCCAGTCCACATTTTTATTGGGATGCAGATTATGGTGACCCCCAGTGAGATCATCCAGATGGACAAATTTCAGTGTCCTGGATTTATTCTGCACTTGGTAAAGCTGCACTCTGGGTTTGCAGTAGATTCATGCAAGTCTTGTTTCAGACATCATTTCAAAACAGAGGATTTCCTTGTAATTAAATTTGAGTTTATAATTCAAGGAAGGAAAAAACATGTTGTACAGCAGGCCCACGCTAACTTGTCTCGGGAAACAAACTGTGTCCCTGCTGGCCTGCAGCCTCAGCTGTGGTGCACAGATCAGTGGAGTGTGTGTATCAGCAGGTCTGCACCGTAGCCACAAAGGGGCAATGGTGAGCTGAGGCCAACAACCAACACCTCGAACACAAGCTGCTGACGGCAGAGCAGGTGAGTGACCCCTGGAGACAAAGTCAGCTGCAGGCAGCTGTTACTGATTGTTCCACAGGACTGTCCACAGAAACCGTTTACACCTTTTACGTCTTACACAATTCCTGTTGACCAAAAGGCTCTTCCTATCATTTTGGTTACAGATGAACTTTTATTCATGGTTAAAGATGAACTGAACAGAGAGTAAGTTTTGAACTGAAGGCAGGTGCAAAAGCCCACTAAAGGAAAGGTGCACTCGATTCATTAGTTGTAGCTCCTCTGTAGCTTCTGTGGCTGTTAAACCACATCAGCTGCATTCAGCACCTGGGTGGATGGGATGCCGTGTAACAGGATGACCTACATCAACAATCCAGTATTTAATGGGCATTAGTGGTCCTTCTGGGAGTCATAGCTACAGAGCTTTGTTAATGAAGTTAAATCAGGAAGCAGACAACAGGTGGCAATGGAGGTAGCAGCTTTCCACAGTGACAAACTGAGGCTCGGACCTCAGTGATGTGGCACGGTGACCTAAGTGTCTGCTGACCTGCTACCACAGTCACAATATGGGCCAAGGAGGAGGAGTCAGCTACTCTCCTCTGTCAGGCCACCAGGTTAAGCCCACGGGGATTGGACTGTCTGGAGACCATATGTTGCAGCCACACACACACACACACACACACACACACACACACACACACACACACACACACAGGTGAACCTATGGTGCAGATGGCCTGGCTGTGGCAGCAGACATAATGAAGACTGACAGTCACTGAGGTAGAGACTACGATAAATCTAAAATTAGCAAGAGGATCTCACTTAAAGAGCACGCTAAATATCAATGTTTGGCACTAGTTTCCTGATAAATATTGCTATAGTGTAGTATAGTTATTAGAGTTGGGGCTGTTACGGTGGGACACAGTTTAAACTTCCTGCTTGTATAGATTTTAAGATGGATTCCAGAGCATTTAATAAACAGCACACAGCAGTTCAGCTTTTGAACTGACAAAACCAATCACACAGTTCTGTGACTGCTCTGTTTGCTTCCATGTAAATCCTCTCTTCAGTCTCACTCTGGTCACAGTTTGATTGTCAACTTTCTCACCAGCACAACACAGCACTGCATCTGACTAAGCTTACCCATGTAGCCAAGCCTCCACTTAGAAAAGGCCACAATGCTGCTGCCTATCCAGAAAAACTCCTCCACCACGTGGGTGAGAAAGGCCTGCTGCTGAACGAGCTCCTTCTGTTTGTGCTCGTTCTCCTCGGGGAAGAAAGCCCTTTTAGCCGGAGCTCCAGGTTTGTCCCCGGTCACTGCAGCAGTGAGGGCTGAAGACACCGGGCTGACGGGGAAGAAGCTGTTCATCTTGGATTTGTTCATTTAGGATAGCAGATTGTTATTGACGCTGTCTAGAAGCCAAACAAATGCTCCCACAGAGAGAATAAATTCAGCTTTGGATAAATTAGGTTGGCAAACAGAAGTCTGTCTCAAGTGCTTTACAGTAAATGTTCTTTATGGGTAATCCTGTTATTTCACCTCTCAAAATAAAAGAAATTATCAGCAATATCAGTGTGTGCTTTCCTTTTTAGCTTCAAAGCAGATGCAAAGAGAAAAGCCCACATAAAAAAAATGCCTTTCAGTCTCTGAATATTTGCAACTGATCTTCAGATGTTACTGCCCCAGCAAACCTGCTTACTGCAAAGCCATCTCCTCAATATTCTTCCATTTCAGAGCAGAAAGATGCAGATGTATGTTTCCACAGCTACAGTTTGTCTTGATGCTGTGTCATCATTTCCTTATTTCCTCCCTCAGTTAGCGCTCAGCCATGGAAACGGCTGGCTTCTCACGAAAGACAGACTGCCGAGAGAATGCAGCTCCAGCAATGGAAAGCAGAAAAGACTTGAAATCACAACTCGCAAAGGTAACTGTGCAACATGTGTTGGGCGGGCAGAAATCCTAAATCCCCAGGAAGCCGTAATCCCGGTCTAGGAGATTTGCTAAACGTGTGAAGTGAAATGCAACGACCCACAGGAAAAGAGAGAAAAGCCATGAAGCCGTGATAAAAGCCCAACTAAAGACAAAGTTTCTTTTATGTTCCAGGAACAATTAAAAAGTCTGTTTGATATCAATCAAGTGAAGGTTTCCTCTGACTGTCTGAACAGAGAGAGGTCTCATGTACCCTCACCTGTCTGCACATATCACATATTCCCAGCCGAGCTCCAAAAAAATTTAAAGAATCCTTTTATCAAATCACTCAGCACCCACTCTGTCTTACCGAGGCTCAGATGAAAAACTCACTATCGTTATTTCATTGTGTATGTAAATCCTTTCACCCACACATCCAAGCAACCACAGATGTATATGACGTGTTTACCATTATCCTACATCAGATTAATAAATCTGGCTGCTAGAACTTCATCATAGCACCTACTGAACAAAACAAACTGTCAGCTGAAACAGATCAAATTCCAGGGTTTTGACCTGAGCTTGTTGAACATGCAGACGCTGTCAGAGCCTTGGATCCAGACCTCTGACCAACCAGCTAGTCTTCTCGACAAACAGCTGCCAGGTACTGAATATGGAACAGTTTTATTTAGAGAACTGACAAAACCTGACAATGAGCATAAAGCATAACGCCCTGCTGCAGGAAGGAAAGTGTGCGTGTTGTGTTAAAAAAGTAAGAAGACATGATTCAAAAACCACATCTCAACTGTCCATATTTAATCAAAGGAAATCACCGACAGTCCACTGATTACCAACCAAAATTACACCTTTGTTCAGACTGCATGAAAAGCAAAGATCTGATGCTGTCTGTAACAAACACATGTCTT
The DNA here is from genome assembly GCA_030220045.1 of Australoheros facetus. NCBI lineage: Eukaryota > Metazoa > Chordata > Actinopteri > Cichliformes > Cichlidae > Australoheros > Australoheros facetus. The sequence goes on from JASGAU010362986.1 coordinate 7,165, forward strand.
TATACTATGATGGTTATTCTAAAATTTAATTTAAAATATTGCAATGTGTCACATTTCCTAGGGGACTAACATATGAAATCATAACCTCTGTATCATGATAGATATTTTCTTCTGGCCAATACAAAGTCCTGAGGCAGAGCATGTGGATTAAACACAGAGGATGCACCACAGTATTACCACAGCTACCTGATGCAGTTATGAAAACAGTACTTGGGCTGGGGTTTTTTTGTACCTCAGGTACTGTAGGCACCAAGGCTGCAATTCTTATGGAACTGACAGTGGCAGCATACCTGCACCTTCTACCTGCACCTTCTTATCCATCCTTATATTCTGAAGAGAAAGAATGAAGAAGCACAGGGAAACTACACATGTAGATTCCATGATGACTCTGCCCTGAAAGGCAGTAAGAATCAGGTATGGAAGGATGTTCCACTTTTATCATTTTACTTTTTTGAGACAACTGGTATTGCCACTGCGGATCAGCCCAAAACTGCACAGGAGGAGCTTGTTAATGATCCGGGGTTCTAGCCAACGCTGCACCAGGCGCAGGTACGCTGGCAGCTGTTTGCTATTAGCACAATTAGCAACCGGGTGCAACTATTAGCACTAGCAAGCAGTTATCCAATGCACTGGGGGACCCGACAGCACTGGGCTATGAATTTCTTCTGGCTAGATCCCTGTGCTCTGAAGGCAGTTGGGACCACAGTGACCAAAAAACCCCCATTGCTAACACACTACACCAGAATGGTCTGAGGTCCTGCAGCACCTGCTCAACAAAACACAAGTACAGGCCCATCTCAAGTTTGCTGAATGCTGTGGTCAGATTAAACTTGACCTGTCGTGTTTGGAGGAAGAGAAATGTTGAGTATGACCCAGGGAACGCCATCCCCAGAGTCAAGCACAGAGGTGAAAACATTATGCTCTGAGGCCGTTTTTGTGCTAAGGTTACAGGAACACTTCACTGCATTGAGGGGCTGGTGGATGGAGCCTGTAGTGTAAAATCCTGGACTAGAAGTAGGGATGTTCGTGGTGACTAATTTCTTAGTCGACTAAACAAGAGAATAAACAGACTAACCAGCTAGTCTAAAACCAACACTCAGATATAAAGTTACATTTTAGGACTGTTTAATGGACAATGTCAAAAATGGTCTAAACAAATCGTAACTGCGGTCTTTAATAACGAATCCCACTTTAAATGCTGCTTAACTGTGTGGCAGTCTGCATTATGAACACTGCAGATGGAGACGAGAGGGTGGGGGCATTGTGGACTCAGATGTCAGCTCCCAGCCAAAACAGTTCGCTGATAGTGATGGAAGTTCATCTGCAGCCGTGGTACACCAGATCCAGCTTCACAAATCACAGAGAGCGACCATCACACATTGTCCCAGAGAGATAGGATTACCAGCCTCAAGGCCGGCTAGAGAGCCGAATTCCTGATCATGCAGATGTTGTTTTGGAACAGAGTGCTTGTTTTTTCCAACAGCCTTCAGTTTCACTGGGGAACCCATTCAGTAAATCCAATAATCCAAATTCATTAGTTACCGTCCTCACCGTGCAGGAACCAAACTCCCTCTCGCCTGCGAGCACGTTCTCAGCTGGACTACGCGTCCGCTTTACGGCTCAGGACCAACAGGCTATGAGTCTGAGTCTGTACGGCTCTGCACAGCCCATCCATCTGGGTCTGCAGCCTCGGCAGATGTCGAACTGCTGCCCAGATTTTCTTAATTTCCCGGTGAATCAGGTATCCTCCGAGCCCAAACAGAAGTGATCCTGTTACCAAGTAGCCGAATATGTAAACGTCTTCCACATCCTCAACCTCCAGAGCTGAGAGGCACACAGGTCTCCACGAGCTCCAAGGGTAGAAGACGTATCCGGCCGGGTCTGTTCCACTCGGACACAATCCCCGATCTCATAGTGGAGAAAATTCGATCAGTGTTGTTTAGGGCCCAGTTTGCCAGATCCATGATTCTTCTTAATCTTATTCGGTCAGTGTGTAAGAGACGCTCTCACAGCAAGCAGCAAGCAGGACAGATGGGAAGGGCAGGGAGGCAGGAGAGAGATAGAATGCAACCGTCCCCGTCAGAGAGCAGGAGGAATAGGAGAGGGCCGGGTCGCAGGGTGGCATCCTGAGCAGTGAAGCCCAGACCTCCCTCTCCAGAACACTGAAGATGGGTTGTGTGTGGGTCTTACAGCATGACAATAACCCAAAGCATACTGTCAAGGCAACAAAGGAGGAGCTAAAGAAGAAGCCAAGAAACCTGAAGGGTTTCGAGAGTTTCTGTAAAGAGGAGGGACCAAAATCCCTCCTGAGATGTGTGCAAACCTGGTGAACAACTACAAAAAACATCTTAGTGCTGTGCTCGCCAGGAAGGGTTTCTCCACCAGGTACTAAATCATGATTGGCTTGGGGATCAAATTCTTATTTCACTCAATGATATGCAAATCAATTTATAACTTTTAAATAATGTGTTTCCTCTGGATCTTTGGTTGATATTCCATCTCTCCCTATTAAACTGAAAGTACTATAAAAATTTGAGACTTTTTTTTTTCTTAGAAGCGAGTAAACTTGCAAATTCAGCCGAGGATCATTTATTTCCTCCACTGTGTCCTCAACAGGACACCGTTCACACAGGAGAATTGAACTCAGTTAATTTCCATGTAAATTGACTGCACACGTTTAAAAATATCTCTGCGTTTGCTTATTTTAGTAATTTAGAGACTGAGTGAGATGAGGTCAGTGAAAAGCCCACAGTCAGAGTAAGGACACAGCCTCCAGCTCACAATCAGTGGATTTTCTGCTCCACAGAAACTGGATCATCGCTGTGAAATAAGATCACAGTCTGACCAAGATATGAGCCAGCTTCATGCCAGCTGGAGTGAAACACTTATTCTGCAACACGTATTGAACTTAAAGGACTTTTTTTTAAAAGTTGATCGAAGAAAAAAAAAATCCAAGCACTGTTGCACAGAGACAGAAACAACAGTTTCCTCCACTCAGTGCCTCATTTGCAAGACAAAGACTGAAATGTCAGTATTTATCCAAATGATATGAACTGTGCCTGTATGTCATTACAGTCCATTTAGGTCGTTATTAATCACTGTGCAGTGGAGTGTGACCAATCAAAAAGCAACATGTTCAAGAGAACAACATTTAAAAAAAAAGAAGCTTTTTTTGAGCATCAGACAGAAACTTGCCCTATTATGAAAGCTGCCAACGAAGTAAATTAGAAGCAGGCCAGAAAAATCTCACAGTTCCTCCTCCTCCTCCTCCAAACTCTTAGAGCAAATGTCATCACCAGCAAAGATGAACTATGAGGATTTGGCAGGATTACCAGTGCCAAGTAAACCACACTGTCCCAAGTAATATTCTGTGCACATATCTGCCACTATTAAAAATAGGCAAAGAAAGAGTGACTATCAAATAAGCTAGATGTCAATTCTATTAAAATTGATTTCCCTACACCACAGGTTGCCCCACATAAGCAAGCACATGTATTACTGCAAAGGGCTCTTTGTAGGTCATGTAACAGATTCTGATTGTTAAGCTTGAAAGTTGCCTTTAACATCCTCACAGATCACCACAAATATGATCATCCCACTCTTAAGGCTTAGAGCACTCTTAATTTGGTACGCTGTCCCCAGCAAACTGTTAAATCCTGCTTTACCTCTCACCATGTTATCTGTAATTAAACAGAGTGCCTGGCACAAAGTGATGCAGAGTAATCCACACCATGAAGCCCCGCCAGCGTCAGCTAACCGTCCTGATTCATTACTAGAATTTGTTTTGCTTGTCACCATCATCATCTGCCCATCAACTCAGGCCACCAACTGAATCATAAGGACTACTTCTTTCAGCTGGGGTTGCCAAAGCAGGCCATCTGCCTCCATCTCATCCAACCCCCAGCAACCCTCTGCATGTCCTCCCTGACTACATCCATGAACCTCCTCTGAGGTCTTCCTCTGTTCCTCCTGCCTGGCAGCTCCATATTCAGCATCCTTTGTCCAATATATCCACTATCCCTCATGTCTCACATGTCTAAATCAACCTTACCTTACCTTTTGTCTCCAAACTGCTCAACCTGAGCGGTGTCTCTGATGTGCTAATTTCTAATCCTGCCCATTCTGGTCACTCCCAGTAAAAATCGTAATATCTTCAGCTCTGCCTCCGTCTCCAAACTATACATCATATACATCATGTAGACCTTCCCTTTCACTCTTGCTGCTATCCTTTTGTCACCCTGCTTACACTTTGTCTCACTTCTTGTGTGCACTGCCCGTAGCCTTGTGTGGTTGACCACAGGACTCATCTACCTTGCCTGTCTTTACCTCCCCTCATTCTCATTCACACACATATTCTGTCCTGCTTTTACTGACTTTCATTTTTGTTCTCTGCAGTGCATACCGCAACCTCTCCAGACTTGCTTCCACCTGCTCCCTACTCTCACTGGAGGTCACAGTGTGATCTGTGAAAATCATAGTCCTGCCTGAACTCATCTGCCTGTCTGTGCATCACCACCGCAAAAAGTAAGGGGCTCAGAGCAGACCCCTGATGCAATCCCACCCCCACCATCTGTCACTCCTCACTACAGTCTTGCTGTCCTCATGGATGTCCTGCCCCACCCTCACATACTTCTCTGACACTCCTGACTTCCTCATGCAGTACCACAGTTCCTCTCCCATTATATGCTTTCTCTAACAGTATAATTCCTTCTGGCCTTCTCTATACTTCTCCATCAACACTCACAAAGAAAACATTTCATCTGTAGCAACATGAAGCAACATTGCTGCTTGCTGATCATCACCTCTCTTCTTAATCTAGCTTCAACAGCTCTTTCCCATAGCTTCATGGTATGGCTCATCAACTTTATCCCTCTGTAGTTGATACAGACATCCACGTTATACTTGTTCTTGAAAATTGGTACCAGTACATTTCTTCTCCCTTCTTCAGGCATCCTCTCACTCTCCAAGATTGTGGTAAATAATTTGGTCAAAAAGTCCACTGCCATCTCCATACCTCCACGGCTATGTCATCTTGCCCAGCTGCTTTTCCACCCTTCATCCTCTTCTTCACTATTCCCCTGCACTTCCTGATTCAACAACTGTCTTTCATCCATCCACCTCTCTCTGCCATTTTCTACATTTATCAGCTCCTCAAAGCACTCCTTTCATCTTCTCAACACACTCGTCACTTGTCAGCACATCTCCACCTCTATCCTTAACTATCCTAACCTGCTGCACATCCTTTCTAGCTCGATCTCTCAGCCTAGCCAACTGATACAAGTCATTTTCTCCTTCCTCGGTGTCCGGCCTCACGTACAACTCACTAAGCCTTTTCCTTTGCCACTTCTGTCTTTGCAGTACGCCTAACCTCCCTGACAATCCCACTTTTTCTTTGCTAACCTCTTCCTTTGAATACTTTCCTGTAATTCCCCATTCTTCTATCAAATCTCCTCATCCTCCATCCAGGACAGTTTCCCTCAGCGCTACAGCTGTACTTTTCCAGTTACCTGTCACCCAGAGCCTGTCTCAACTCCTTCCTGAACTCTATGCAATCGCTTCACTCTTTTTGACATCTAAAACCATGCTCCAGGCTACAGCCCAATTCTGCCTAGCTAACATGAGTCTCCTATCTCTTTTGCACCTTCTGCATAAGGTGCACCTGTCTGAACCTTCCTCCACTTTATTATACTGAAACTCTAATATCATTCATGAGAGATATTTTTTACACGTTTCACAGATTATAGGTCAATCATTTACAACAGTTTAAATACAGGCAACCACTTTTTGGCAAATACTGGAAATCACTTTNCCCCCCCTTGGGGACATTCCCTACCACTTTCATCCAACTCACTCCTTCCTGAGGACCCTCCAGTAAAGAAAGCTACACACACTTATGCATTTACAAAGTAGAATAGCATAATTTAAGAAACTAGAACAGAATAAATAATTCACTATAAAAATAAAATACTGATCTGGTACCTGAGCAGTTTGCATTGCTATTGCACATCATATTGTTATAGTGCACTTGAATTCTGTATTGCACAAGACGGTGGTTTCATTGCACCTGAATGCTGTCCGTGACTTTAGAGGAGCAGACTTTCTATTGCACATCATCACCCCTACTCCATTTCTCTTCCTAACTACACCACAGTAGAAAAGTGTAAATCCACCTCCAGCGCTCCTGACCCTGCTTCCCTTCCACCTGGTCTACCGTCCTCCTCTCCATCCCATCGTCAGCTCTCTCCCATTGCCAGTCATAGACCCTACATGTAGAGTCCCTACTCTCAGCTCCACACACCTGCCTTTTCTTCCTTCACACTGTCTCCTGACCTCCTAACCCAGAGCAGTCCAATCCGGGATGGAAATCCATATTTACCATATTATGTACCAAGAGAATCCAGTCATATCATAACAAGAGTTGTGTACATTCCACCCGAGGCAACAGCCAAAGTTTCATGTGAAGTTCTCTGTGAAACTGCAGCAAGAACACAGAGTAAACATCCCGAGAGACTCTTCATAATTTCAGGAGACATCAATCGTGTTTCTGAGTCCTCCCACCTGACTGGATTCACAGTTAGTCGACCGACCTACCAGAGAAAATAAAACCCTTGATCTGCTGGACCCCAGTGTCAACGAAGCTAACAGAGCTGCAGTCTTACCACCACAGAAGCCATCCTGAACAACTCTGGTCACCTAATTTATAACATCTTTAAGAACAACAGAAAACATCATCAACATAACTTTCACACGGTGGGTTTGGATAGCTTTGTCCCCTTAATAAACAAAATCATCATCTAAAACCTGAGTTGAACAGTTATCTTTGATCAACGCACATTTTGTATGTCTCAATAATTTAATGGGTTATGCCATATAGCACACAAAATTGTGAGACAGGGAATCATCATTATATGATATTGCTTTAGTCCAACACATTATTGGTTTGGAATATACCTCCCATATTTTTCCAGGACATTTTTTTGAACATTATACATTTATGATGAACTGGAAGACAAATGTCATGAAACGCGCTGACCCATCCACGCGAAAAGGGGAGGTTTGCTCTGTTCACACAAAAGTGTATACCACACCTTCTTCAATATGGTTGCCTTTATTGCACATCAGACAACTTGATAACATTAACCATTATTGTTATATTTATATGTTTACAGTGTGAGAATTTAAAACCTGTCCTGGTGTCCATTAATTGATCCTATAATAGGAATATACAAATTACGTCACTGGTCCGAAACATAAACAATGGTATAATATTAATAGATTTTGTAATGTAGCGAACTGAGTGGTGCGGTGTGAGCAGATGAAGGACAAACGATGGTAGCTGACTCACCGTGACCTCCGCGTTTGCCCTTTGTGACGCTTCTGCCAGGCGGACATCTTGAAACACTGTTTACAGACAGTAAACTGGGTTCGTCATTTACGCGTTTGCGCACCTTGGACCGACTGGCATAAATGTGAAATTTCGAGGACTCGTCCCTGAGATACCAAAGATGTGCCGAATGGTGGAAGGTAGCGATTTGTGGCATAACAGCTCAAACCTGTTGGATGTCATTAAAAACGACTAAAAGAGGCTGATGGCCACGTCGGTGCTTACCGCTCTTTTTCACTTTAACTAATATGAAAGCTTTAAAAATAGAAAAACATGACAGTGACGTAGTCATTTGACTCATTCATATCCATACATAACCAAATGGCAGGGAAACGTTTTGCCGGATGTCATTTTTCAGTGCGCATGATTACACATGTCGCATTCAGGCACACTTTAGAATATGGGAAATGTAAACTCTGTAGCAAAAGGAGTCGTTTTCAGATTCAGATTAGTATACAGCAGGGGTCTCAAGCTCCCGGCCCGCGGGCCACTTCCGGCCCCGCCCCCTGCATCCGGCCCGCGAATTGATGTCAAAAGTATAATACAATTTGGCCCTTTAAGTTACTTTTTAAAAATTTTCCTTTCCCCTTCAATTGAGACAACCATTTGTTGTGTAATTTAAATCAGATATCCCCAGTTACCAGCGCGTATGTCATTTGGTACTGGGCTGCACTGAAAAAATAAATTATTTCTGTTTTAATTATTATGAGTCTGAACGACGTTTTATTTTGAAAAATGGGCGGATTCTCTCCGTTAGATCTGTCTGTGACTCACTCTTGACAGGTGTCACAACCTTGTCTCGGTCACATGATACGTTGCTGGTAAAATTAAAGCCACAATCTTCACTGGTTCCCGTACCTGTGGAAAGGCCTTTACCCACCGGACGCGTAATGCGAATGTTTCGTGCGTTAAAAATATTTTTCGGACTCACCTGTTTTCAATGCAGCCGTTCACACCGACTGCGTCATTTCACAGGACAACTTTGCGGCATTTATTTTTTTGGATCAAGTTCGATTTTTCTGACTTTCACAAGCAAACAAACATGTGACCAATCAAATGGCTGCATTTAGCAACACGTGAGCTTATAGCGGAAAACGTGCACCCATACACTGAATAAACAGTGATGTAGGTGATGCAGTGTAAAATAAATACAGTCAAAGTACAGTACAGTAATATGATACAATGTTACACAGTGTGTCTGCTAGCTAAAAGAAGAGCTGCTGTATTTCTAGGGAGAGAAAAGAGAGAGAAGTTCGCTCAGAGATGGAGAAAGATGTAAGAAAGAGGCCAGGAGAGGAAGAAGAGGTTAGATTTAAAGGTAAAGACTGGCAAAACAAACTGAGGTATGCTAACTTTGTGTAATTCAAAGATTGTATGAAAACAGGTCAGTTTGCTGTACTGTATTTACAGTAAAGCTCTGTGTTGGACTGGTGCACAGTGTCTGACAGGGACTAGAAAGAGAGAGCATATTTCTCCCATATTGGCTTCTCTTCATTGGCTCCCTGTTAAATCTAGAATAGAATTTAAAATCCTTCTCCTC
>JASGAU010362991.1:0-44512 GCA_030220045.1 Australoheros facetus
TTCAAATGCGACCTGAGTGTGTACGGCCAGGTCGCATTCATCCGACCGGCACGTCATTGATACTCGACAAACGTCACTATTCTGCGTCCCGTTACGCGCAGGCGGGAAGGAAAACGTGTGACTTCCGCAAACATTGAGCGCGCTCGCTACATGTGACGTTATCGCGTCCTCTACTGCGCATGCGGGACACTTTCAGATTCGTCTGCTGTTCATACACAGATCACATCCAAGACGCATATATTTGGAAATGTGAACGACCACGCAAAAAAAATCGGATTTCACAAAAAATCGGAATTGGGTCACTTCAGGCTGCAGTGTGAACGTAGCCTAAGTTTCTTAACATCAAAAACAGCAACAGTATTCAGAATAAACAGGAGAGTTCATCTCTGATGGAGTGCTGCAGGGATGACGTATATTTGGAAGTTGGCATCGTCCTGGTCCCTGGAACATATCCCTGTAGGATTGTTCCCATTTTTTTCCCTGCAGTGTCCTGTCTTATATTTTGGACATCTGCTTTTCCTTCAGTATTTAGGATCTTAGCTCTTCTTCCCTCGCTGTTTCCTTCCTAGGTCAACCAGCCCAAGTTCAACCAGCGGCGGATCAGCAGCGCCAAGTTCCTTGGCGAGCTCTACAACTACCGCATGGTGGAGTCGGCCGTCATTTTCCGCACCCTCTTCTCCTTCATCTCCTTCGGGGTGAATCAGGACGGCACCCCCAGCCCTCTGGACCCTCCGGAGCACTTGTTCCGCATCCGCCTGGTCTGCACCCTGCTCGATACCTGCGGCCAGTACTTCGATCGAGGCTCCAGCAAGAGGAAGCTCGACTGTTTCCTCATCTACTTCCAGGCATGTAACTTCCTCTAGTTTGTGTTAGGAATGCACGATATTGGCCTGACCGGGACCTGTAAAGCTCTACTGGGTGTTCAGTGTGCGACACATTGAGAGCAGTGCTGCAGTGGCTAACAGGAGAGCTTGGACAGCATGGAGTAAGCTAACAGCAGATTGTCACGTTTCTGTATCAGACCTGTACAAGATGGAGCAATGGGCCTCTAGTCCATGTCTATAGTTCAGGCCTCTGAGGTCTGGTCAGAGGTGAAATAAGTAAGATGTTATTGTGTGTCTGCAGAGGTACATCTGGTGGAAAAAGAGCCTCGATGTGTGGACCAAGGACCACCCGTTCCCCATCGACATTGACTACATGATCAGCGACACCCTGGAGCTGCTCAGGCCCAAGATGAGGCTCAGCAGCTCGCTGGACGAGGCCACCAGACATGTCACCGACCTGGAGAGAGAAGTGCTCGTCAAACTAGGTAGGAGCGTGAAGCTGAGCGGTCGCCTTTAACGTGCGGACGTAGAGCGTGACGGTGCCATTGTAGCAGCCGGTTTGGCCGCTCTCCGTCGTCTCGGCAGAGCAGCATTCCCCGGTGTGTGGGAGGGCGAGCGTGCTGCGTCATTCCTCTCTGCTTTATCTGTCGGACAGGTTTTAACTCATCGATTAAAAAGCCAAACACATGCACACACTCATTACACAAGCTTCAGGAAGGATGTATTCAAATGAATTATGACTACTTGAGACTTCCTCTGTGCTCACAGTTTAATCTGGTTTGATTACCTTAAATTTGACTTCACCAAAGATGCATTTATGTGTTGTTGTCCTTTATGAAAACCACCTGACATGCATCCATCTGTTTTGGTGATTAAACCTATTCGACTGACAGAAGACAGCTCATGTAATGTTATAAAGAGGAGGGATTGAAATAAACTGTGAGCTTTGTATCTGACAGTGGCCGTAAAACTCTTTTAAAAGTTATCTGAGAAAAAATAATCCTCATGAACAGACCAAATCATAAGGAGCCAATTTGTCTTTCTGCAGCTTGCCTCAATTTTTCAGTTCCGGGATCATTATTGGAGGAGGAAGAGGAAAGAATATTGACTTTGCTCTGTGAAAAATTGATCGTTTTGAGGTCAGGAGGTAATCGGAGAAGGGGTCCAATCCCAGAGATCAAACACAGATTTTCAGGCGTTGATGGCTTAATACTGCGCCGCTGGACCGACTCACGAGGGGCTTTGAGGCAGACATTTTGAGCTCTTTATGTGCACTTTCCATAAGTCTGGAATTCTGCATACTTTACCTCAGGGAATTACCCAAATGTATACATTAATTCACAGTGATGTGATTTGTTGTTGGTTTTTTTTAAAGGCATTAAAAAAATGGTAGACAAACACAGCCAGACTGCAGCCTGTACTGCAAACTTTCTGCAGGGAGCTCCTGCGTGGCAGCCACGGGGAGATCAATGAAAGCTGAAGCTGACGATTTACTGGCACCTCAGTCCTGTAACCCGAACACACTAACGCCTAACACTGTGATAAATCTATGACGCAAACTCCTGAAACCTTACAGCGTAAACTGACATGCACCTCCATGGAAATGTCAATGCAGCCCACAACAGTTATAATTGGCCCGTTCAGTACCGTTGATTCCTTCTGTGCATTTCTGGCTACTTTGTCACCACAATTTTTGAATTTATCAGTGAGAAAATAATCATTGTTTCAATAGAAGGACTCACAGATGTCAGCGAATTCCTTGAGAGAGAGATTGGAATCGATGTGAGGGAATGTTGGAAGAAGTGGAAAAACACGAGGAACAAATACGTTTGCCTCTGAATGAAGAGGGGACACAGGAGGGCTTTTATTTGTTTCTATCAGCTGGTCCCGCATGTAAAACACTGGGACATACTCACCAGGTAATTAAACATAATGCACCATGCAAAAGGATGAATGCTGGCCTAGGATGTAACCTACTTGTATAGGTAGGTTTACAACCTCTAGCAAACAGCGACCTGAGCTCTGGTGCTGGACAGTCTGAATAATCAGGAATGTAAAAGAATAATAGAGACGGTGATGTCCAGGGGCGAGGGAGGGAGGAGGAAGAAGGAAATGTTTGCTCAGCAGGTGTATCTCACTCTGCGGTCTGATAACAACGCAGTAACACAAGCTTTGTTGAACAGTTTCAAGGTGTTGACCTGGAATGTGCTCAGAAACATGTAAACCACAGCACCACCCTCTGAGAGGACACCGTGGCAGATCCTATACTCAGATAAAAGGATCAATACAGCAGTTGTAATGTACAAAATTACTAAAGTAAAAGGGCAAAGTAGTTATTTGGGGGTTGGAGTCCTCCAAAGGGGCACTGGGTCCTTCTGAGGGGTCATGAAGTGATTAATAGGAGCTGCTGGTTTACTGTTTGCTAACACGTAAACATTATCATACATCACCAACGCCAGCTGTCTAATTAGCAGCACAAACAGAAAAAGCGCCTCATGGCATGTACTCAGTAGCTTTCCACCATGTGTGTTTATGTGTGTAAACTTATGCTGGTGGATGTGCAGAATGTGTGTTTGTGTGGGACTGTAGGAGAGGAGTGAGTGATTGATGAAACTAAACAGTGGAGCCATTGTTAACCTTCATACTTCAACCAGGATCGGGCATTCCTCAGTCCTCGAGTCACACACAAGACCTGATCTTCCGCTCCAGGCCGCCTGCCTGACTTCATTTCTTCGCCGTTACCTTTTCTTGCATAATCAGGCTCTGTAATGCTCTGCGTTTACCATCCAGAGTAATTGTTCTAATTATAACCGAGGCTTTTGTTTGAGTAAAGCTGCTCTCTCGAGTTGGGCTCGCCTCGGAGGTATTTACAGTATAATCTGTCCCGATTGTCCGAGTTTTACGTGTCCCACAGATGAACCTTCTCCTGTGGTTTCATGCAGGTCTGGCCATGGAGAAGGATGGCCGCTCCAGTGCCATGAGCGAAGGGGAGGGGCTTGACGAGGAGGACGATGATGGAGATGACGATGAAGAGGGAGGCGCCGAGACCGAGGAGCAGTCAGGCAACGAGAGTGAAATGAACGAACAGGAAGACGATGTGAGTGCTGCTGATCTCACGAGCTGAAATCCCAGTGCTGGCGTCATTTCTCGAGCATCATAATTAACAGAACAAACTTTACAGCTTAAATATTTAAACTTTAACACAAAGAGGAGGTTTTTGAGTTTGTGAGAGTGCAGCTACACTTTGTTCTCTGTAGTCGTGCTCTGTGTTGAGACTACAGCCTGTCCAGTTATGGTATCAAATATTCATAAGCTCTTTGTGATGTCACAGAAGACGATTTGATAGGCTCAGTACGATATGTCGTCATGCACTTGAGAGAAAAGAGAAAATGTTGGTTTAGATCTTATTATTTTCATATAATTTATATTTTGGAGTCTTTTTGTCAGTCGATTATTCGTGACTTTTTTTGTTTTCTGTTATTTTCCTCCACAGGAAGGGTCAGAGAATGAAGAGGAGGAGAGGGAGGAAGAGGAAGAAGAGAACACGGACTACCTGACCGACTCCAATAAAGAGAATGAGACCGATGAGGAGAACAATGTAAGATCCGACATGGTCACGAACACGAGCATAAAAACGCTCGTTAGGCTGGAATCAGGATGAGCGATGGGAGTTTTTAAAATCTAGATTTAATAAAACATCTTGTTGATTTAAAGATTTGTACTTTTGCTCATGTTGACCTGCTGCCTGTGCAGGAGGTCACCATCCGCGGCGGCGGGCTGAAGCACGTGGCCTGCGCTGAAGACGAAGACTTCATTCAGGCTCTGGACAAGATGATGCTGGAGAACCTGCAGGTAGGACCTCCTGCTGCCACGGTGTCAGATAAAGGAGTTTTTTTCCTGCTGCAGAAAACTTTATTGATTCACAAATTATATTACAACACAAAGATGAGAGGACTCAGGCGTGAGGTAGGAGGACCAATAAACCGCTGCATCAGTGACCTTTAGTATGGTGTCCTTCAGACCGGAGGTAATGAATCGCAACCGCAGAGTCAGACTTTGTTTACAGAGGACAAAGGTACACTGACCTTTGTCCTCCTCATAAACTTACATGAGGGTGTCAATAATATTAGGCACATTTTCTCCCACGACCTTGATATGTAACAGAGCTGAGGCCTTACGCTGCACACCTGACCTGCTCAGAGATAACAGATCAGTGGACACCGCTTACTGACCCATCCAGTCTCGAGAGATTCCTCGAGTCTTGTGTGCAGATTATAGGAGGGTTTAAAGTTTTTAAAGACCATCCTAAGTGTTTACACAGTGGGCATCACTAAGAAAGACAGGAGTAACTTTACCCCATCTTCCACCTGTTGGCTACAAGCAGTTTCATTGTTTTCTAAGCCTTAAATCTTTTTATGTGCTGTTTAATTCTGCTGGGTTGCATCAGAAAGGCTAACATTGCCTTACAGGGTGTATTTGAGCAAGGCGTTGATTTAACAAAGTGTGCAGGTACAGGTACTTTTAACTGGATCAGGATATTAAACATTTTAATTTACAAACTCTTCCTTTCTGACTTTGTAGTACATCTTATTTTATCTTAACTAGGCTTCATTTCTAGGTTTTTCCCATCTTAATAACCACTGAAAAAGCACAGCACAGTTTCACAGCTCTGGTCGTCTGATGGAGTTGAGAACTATCTTCATGGTTAATCTGATTGCTGATGTAAGGATAAGATATCCTGGACGTGATGAATTTGCCTCGTGGTTCATGTCCTTGTTGTATTGAGGATTTTCTACTGAAGTGCTCAGTGAAAAGATGCACCAGACCAAACAGAAGTAAACAACATGCAGTGTAGCGGTGTGCATGCGCGTCCCCTCAGCTTTGATGCGAACCTCCCAGACTGACTCTTCGTGTGCGCTCTGTCACTGCAGCAGCGTAGCGGCGAGGCGGTGAAGGTGCACCAGCTGGACGTGGCCATTCCTCTGCAGCTCAAGAGTCAGCTGAAGAAGGGACAGCCGTGCATCGGAGAGGCAGACTCGGACATCTCCGACACCATGCAGTTCGTCATGCTGACTCGCAAGGGCAACAAACAGCAGGTGAGGCGGCTTCTATGTGCCTGACTGTTGCAGTACACTGCAGGGTTGTTCAGTCGGTGTGATGATGGTAGGCGTGCAGAGTCACGCACTTATGTTTTCTATAACCCTCCACATTAATATCTGTAGAAGTTGCACTTTATAGCTGTTAATAATGGAGCTGTTTCTCTAGTGTATGGTGTCCACTGAGCTGAACCTCCACATGAACCCGTTCTCCAGCAGCTGCAGGTTCTACTGCAGGTTACAGCAGTAATCTCCTTCAGCTGACACAGAGTCACAGCCACAGTCCAGGACTGTCGAACTTGGGGGATTTGTGAGTGGTCCACTGGGCGCTTCGGGACCTGCAGATTGTTTCTTGCAGTCCACAGAACCAGCCTCCACGTTTGCTAGTTCTGCAGGTTTTTAAGTATCGTCCTGGCTGTTCTTTCATGGTGTTTGAAGACATAAATCCAGTAATGTAGACAGGAACGGGGCTGTAGTAAAATGCATGAGATGAGGAGTTATTCTCGCTTACTGTCTTTTACAGAAACCTCCTGCTCACAGGCTCGGCTCAGTCTAACAAGCCCAGGAATAATATTGACTCAGGGTGTGTGTGTGTGTGTGTGTGTGTGTGTGTGTGTGTGTGTGTGTGTGTGTGTGTGTGTGTGTGTGTGTGTGTGTGTGTACCAGCTCCAGTTTTTAACTATTCTCATGAGAGCATTTCTTTGTAGTTGCTTCTGTTTTATCACATCCTTTACATTGTGATCCAACAGCTCTATCATTCAGTTAGTCGTGTTTGTACCCCTGAGATGGATGTTAGCCCGCTGGTGTCGCTCTTTTTGCGCCGCTTTTGGTCTTTATCTCCCGCTGAGGGAAATGTCCTCACCTTCAGCTGCTCACCTCTTACTGTCTGTTACGCAGGCAAAGGTTCCTGAGAGAAGTGGTTTCAGGCACTGCAGATGGAAAAAACTGCTTGTATGTCAGCAAGCGTCCTAACACACATCGAAGGGCACAGGTGTGTGTGTTTGTGTGCGTGCGTGTGTGTGTTTAGGCGAGCTGCTGCGTGGTGGAATGTGTGGTTTGAGGGCAGAGGCTGGTTTTTGTGCTGCTGGGTGTGTCCAGCTTTCTGCCCGTCCACACAGCTTCAGTCTGCTTAAAAAACAGCTGCCAGAAACACACGAGCAGAAACGTCAGCGCGGGACGGCGCACACAGGGCGTCTTTGTCCGTGTGTTAGAGATCTGAAGCTGGGAGATCTCAGGCTCAGCCAGCTGGGATTTTGGGGGGGGGGGGCTGATATCAGATTGTAGGGAGTGAGAAATTGTGCTGAGGCACACTGTCAGTCATACTCTATTGTAACTTCACAAGATGAATCACACAAACCACCCTGTACTATTACTATTCTAGATGTCATTGTAGCTGTGAGGCAGCAGTGCTAACCACCACGCCACCGTGGTGCCCCTCGTCCGATAAATCCAATTTTTAATTGACCAAATATCGGTATGGATTTTAACAATCCGGCATCGGTCTAACATTATACGCTAAACTGTTTGGTCTGGGGACTGTATTATAAAGTATTTAATGTCTTGTAATTACAGTGCACCAGTCTCCCATTAATACTTTGTGTTGTGTAGTTACAAAGTTAAACAAACACCATTGAGTTTTACAGTATTACAGGTCTGAGCTCATCATGGAGCCCAGCTAACACCAGAGACCACCCGACTCTAAAACACTTTTACTTTTTAAAATATGTTTAATAATTCTAAAAATGATGAAGTAGGTTAAAAAAAAAAAATTTGAATAACTACAATCCTAAGTGTTGCGCATGTCCTTCATTCTCTGGGACAGTATAAGATCCTGAACGTGCCCCTGTCCTCCCACCTGGCGGCGAACCACTTCAACCAGCAGCAGGCCGAACAGGAGGAGCGCATGAGGATGAAGAAGCTCACGCTGGACATCAACGAGCGGCAGGAGCAGGAGGACTATCAGGGTAACCATGGAAACTGTTTATTGTTTGTTAGCGCCGCTGCCCAGGGTTACCTCGGTTTCTCTTTCATATCCCATCTGTAAAAGCTGTGACCTTTGCCCTGAAATCAGGGCAGGCTGCTTCGCTTATCTAAGGACTCTTTTGAAGCTCTCCCTCCGTGGAGGCTCACGCTGATAAGAAAAGCAGGTTAAAGCTGCAGCTCATCTCGCTGCACAGCTGACTGTAGGCCTCTTCTAGGCAGGGAGTTAAAGTCAGTGCGTGATTTGATTCATTGTTGATTAACAACAAAAACTAAAGAGCCGGGCTATTCATTTTTTTTTTTGACCTGTTATTTCCTCCAGAAATGTAAGCGTCCGGATCAACTCTGAATTCTTTCACTTTCTGTTGCTGCTAAAGCTTGGAGGAGGTTTCCGGGTTCAGACTGGGCCTTTTGGAGGATGACTAGGCATAAACGTGATTGGGCTGTTACCAGTAGAGGCGACGAGTCTGTGGTTACATTTAATTTGGCTCTGGGTAAAACAACTCCTTTATGTGCTGAACATCTAGAAGAAACCGTCAGTAACACTGTGGCACATTCGCACTGTGTTGGGATCCATATTTGGACAAGAGTGTGAAGTAATAAGTTGTCAGCAAGCTTGGTTAGCAAGCTGCATCCATAAACTGTAAAGGGTGCAGTGTACAGACACGCAACTGCTAATTAATGCTAGAATTTCACCACCACTCACCAGATATGGTGACTCCAGCTAAGCTACTCTTAACCCTTAACAAAATGCAAATGTTTTGTTTAAAAAAAATAAAAATCCCACCTCCCTCTGTCTAGTTGTGAAGGCCTAAACTATCTATGGAGGCCGAACTGTGCTGTAAACCTGTTTATTTCTGCAGTAAAGATTAACATGAACGTCTATGGGCTGAGCTCACTTTTGGAGCCGGTCTCTAGTGGCCATCAGAGGAACTGCCGTCTTTTGGTACTTCCACATTGGTTACATATTTGCCGCTTTGTTCCACTAAAGTAGAATTTATGCTTATGTGTTAAATTGTCACTGTAGGTACATCGTGACCACACTTACATAGGCTACACCGTGCAGGAGTGTAAATTAAGCTTCACCACTGGCCATGTTTCCTGTTCATGTAGGCAGGAGTAGCACAATAAAATGCACAATAGCTGCTAACACAGACGACAAGATCAGTCATCCGTGGAAAATTTCTCTGGTCTCATCAGAAGTTTTAGAGGTCCTAAACAGCTGCAGTAGCGTTGACTTTTATAATTATTATAATGTCTTAAGTATTCATGTCTGCTCGTCTTTGGTTTTTTTCTTGCGCTTCTCATTAGCGGTTGGAATATTTTTCACCACAGCTTTCTGATTGAATTTCCTTTTTTCCTCCTCGTGTCACAGAGATGATGCAGTCTTTGGCCCAACGTCCCGCTCCGGCCAACACCAACCGGGAGCGCCGGCCCCGCTACCAGCACCCGAAAGGCGCCCCCAACGCCGACCTCATCTTCAAGACAGGAGGAAGGTGAGGCTCGCTCCCCGATCGGTGATGCGCCGTCGGGCTGGGAAGTGTGTTGGTTTAGGGCTCGTTAACTTCGGTGTGTCTTTGAACAGAAAGAAACGAGCAAGAATTGAAAGGCGGGAGAGGCGAGACAGGCAGGAGAGGCGAGACAGGCAGGAGAGGCGAGACAGGCAGGAGAAGCCAAAGATATGAGTTGGAGTAGGCTAAAACAGCCGGAGCTGCTGTCCAGAGGCGAGGCTTTAGCAAGCAAAAAAACGCAGCATCTTACCTTCACTTTTAACTGATCTCATTTTCAAGTGCAGAGAGTTCAAGGAACCTTATTTATTTATTTTTCTTTAAAAGCTGAGTAAATGTCTACAAATAAAGATGACTTCCTGTTTATATTTCTGTACATCTTTGTTGCACAAAACGAGGAGATAATTTATATAAAAGTGTCATTTAAGTTTGCCTTAAAGCAGCTGACTTCTCAAGTAAAGTTTTGGCTTCAGTGTTAAGTAATAAACTCAAACAATCCACCTGATAAATAAACTTGAACTTTGACCTTCTTGTATGGAGGCCCGAAGCTGCCAAATAAACAAACAACTTCAAATAAATTCAGCAAAAATATAAAGAAACATGTAGGCATTAATTAATGTATATTTCTGTATAATTAACACAACACTGTTTTCCACTGTGACTTATTAAATGTTTGTTTTGGAACTTTTATTGATTACAGAACATTAAATAACATTTTCAGTGTTTCAAAAAGCGAAAACAAAGCAGAACGAAACAACAAGCAAACAAAAAACAGAAAAAACAAAAAAAAAGAACAATATTGAGATCGGGCTCTATTCATCATATTAAAGAAGGGCAGGGGGAAGATGAAGTAAATAAGTAGCTATAAATTAAGTAGAATTAAAGTAGTAAAGTCGACAGTACCATGGATAGAAGAGTTCTAAGCAAGATATTTAGTGATTGGTTTCCAGTGTCTTGTAAAGGAAGGCATTTTTAGCTGTAGCTGAGCAGTCATGTGTTCCATCTTATGGACATGCTTCACCTTCTCTAACCACTGGACAATTGTGGGGGGGGGTCAAGCTTCCTGTGACTTATTCATTTTAACTATATTTAAAAAAAAAAAAAAAAAAAAAGAAATTATATAAATGAATTAATGTAACAGCAGCTTTTTTGTTTTTGTTGATTTTTGACAGACACAGAGGTTCACTCTTTATTTGCTGCAAGCTTCTGTTTCCAGAGAAACTGTAGTACCTGTAGTACCTGTAGTTCACCACTGGGAACTCGCTGGGAGGTTCGTGGAGCCTTTTGGAGCTAAAGAGTTGGTGGAGACCCAAAATGAGGCAAAACCAGAAAGAAGATGTAGGATGTAGATTCATCAGGATACAAACACGACTCAAAATGACTAAAACATGAAAAAAAATCCTTTTTTTTTTTTTTTCAAAAAATAAGTTTACTGAGGTTTTACGAAGGCAGGCGGCTCTGAGAAGCAGCACGATAAACATTTACAGTACAGCCAAAACAGAACTGACGTCCAGTCAGTTATTAAAGTTATTTTGTTTTCGCTTTTTGTTTTTAATTCACTTTGTTTCAGTGAGTTTCAGAGTGCATTTACTTTTTTTCAGTTTAGTTTACACTTATGAAAATTTCTAGTTTTAGTATTTTTTTTTATTCCGTGTTAATTTTAGTTATTTTAATTATTGTATTAATGGAAAACACCGGAGGGAAGATTTAGGAAACTCAGCATAGATATAAAACAGACCTTTCTGAAAGCAGTTGGCTCATCGTCTTGCAGACGTCCAAATCCTCAATAAACATCAGAGTGTCATCAGGTAGTTTGTGATAACAGATTAAACCAAACTGAGGATCTTTAATTGAAGGGGAAATGTCAGGAGTGGGGTCAGGCTTGCTCAGCACCTCTGCAGTAAATGTCCTGCTCTGTCCTCCAGGAGACGCTGATGGGAGTCTGGGCCCGGGCTGAGCGAGCGACACAGAGAGAGAATGAATGAGCAAAAGAGAGAGAGAGCGAGAGGAAAACCAAGAAGCTCGGAGGGGAAACCGGTCGAAAACAAGGGAACGAGTCCTTCAGACGCCCACTGAAGCCGGACAGACAAACCCCTGACCTGAACACACACGCTCCAGCCAGAGGAGGAGAGGCAAAACCGACGCGGGGGACCGGAGTCAAAGGTCAGGGGTCAGACAGGTGGCACTCTTTCTTGTTTGTCTGTTACCTGAGATGACAAAAAAAAAAAAAAACACTGTCTGGACCAGAGGACAAATTAGAAACAGCTGACCGGCGGACTGATGGCGAGGCGGACGGGGTGAGGCGAGACGCGCAGATCACCCGCCGCCGTCGCACCAGGCGGAGGAAGAAGTGACTCATCTTTAGGAGTTAAAACCTGCGAGTGCTCAACTTTCACACGGGACTAGCAAGGGATTTTTTTGTGTGTGTGTGTGTGTTTTTGGACTAACTGCGGGAACAGCTCAGTCTGATTTGGTGTGAAGCAACAAAATGACGCAGAGGAAGACGTGCAAATCGAGTTACGCTGGTTTGAAGAGCGAACGGCGACCGATGGCGTGCATTCTTATCTCCACTGATCCTTTTCTTTAAGATAAAAAAGCCTTTATGTCTCACAGATCGAGCGGTTTTGTTAAAACTGCTAATTTCATTCGACCAGCAGTTTAAAAAGAAACCCACCAAAAAAACCAAACAGCTTGTTGACACTCTTAGTTTATAAATATAGATAGAATTTAACTTTCATCTCCTCAGACTGATACTTGAGATATTTTTAGTCAGCTGATAGAAAATGCAAAGCTGTTTTGTTTTTTTATAATCAGTTAAATATGCCTCAGTGTTTTTCTACAGTTGCTTCTTGAAGCAGGTTTCCTGACAAACACTAATTGTCACATTAATTTATACTGAGTAGGTATTAACTCTCGCTTACGCTCTACAAATTATAGCAAGACTTTTAAAAGGGACCTGTTATTGTTCTAGAACAGCTTTGCACGATTCACAGTTCAAAATAATCCTCTCTTATCTGATCCTGGGCCGTGCAGTCCCCCTCACTGCTTCTCCACCTTTAAGCTAGCTGTCTTCTGATTGGCTGCCCGCCCTGCCCCCCAAGCACACGAGTGGACTCTCTGCTCATCTCTCTGACCTCATACAGAGGTGAAAGTAGAAAAAACTGTCTGTAGCCAGAGCTTTTGGCCTGATTGCTTATACATACCCTGACCTTATTATTGGAAACTTTGGTCATGTTTAATATGAACATCAAGGATTTAGGACAGGAGATATTTGATGGAGAATAAGGAGAAGTGTAGCCACCCATTCCTAAACAACGCTTAGCAAGTCTGTCCTCATTAATTAAGATATTTGGTAATTATTAACAGCAGTAGTAGTTACATTGTATCCCCTGCTAGCTTTAGTGACCAATTATTCAGTCTATATATCACAGAAAATATCAAAGATCCACCTGAAGCTTGACCACAGTTTGAATTGATGATGTTAAAGTATTATCTCAGAATCAAAAGCTCACGGGCTCTGAGTTTTTAGGGAGGAGGTGGGAGCTTTAAAGAAAAAGAGCTTTAATATTTAACTTATGGCCAAAGATTTCACTGAAAAAGTCTCAAGTCTGTAAAACCACCTGCCTGGTATTGTTCAGGCCCACCTCGCACCACCAGAACACCTCTGATGTTAAGTGATGAGGAATTGGGGGTGTTGAAATGTGGCCCCTGCTGAGATGAATGATCACATCTGGATCTGTGGAGTGCGCGTGCTTCGTCCGCAGCCCTACACGAGTGCTCGAAAACGCCCTGGAACCAGATGTTTGGTAAAACCTGCAGCTCAGCTTAGCGCACAGATGGCAGAAAAGTCACCAACAAAGGCTGCCTACCAGCCACGTAACAAAAAGAGAGTAAAGGTGGCGCATTTTGGTTTGACCTATCAGAGGCTAAAAGATGGGCACAGAGTTCGAGTTTTCTGCAGACAGGACGGGCAGGATAACGTGTTCATCAGCGAGCTGTAGAGGTGCAGGCAGGTGGCTGCTTCCCCTTTGTTTTCAGTTTTAATGCTCAGCCATCTAGCTGCTGCCGGCAGCTTTATTTTCCCCCTGTGGACATGACGGTGGTGTCAGTCGTTTTATTGCTCTGGTAAGAAATCAGCACAGCAAAACCAGCTCTCACGCCGTCGGACGCTTTTTGATGTCTGCATCGTTCAGACTCGTGGAGACACGTCTGGATCGAGTGACCCGCTCACCGATGGACACCTGAGTGTACATATTCAGCTTGATGATGATGTTTTTTGTTTGCTAACGTTCAGCTTGCTTTGATTTGTTCAGTGTCATGTGACAAGTTTTTTTTGTGTTTTTTTTTTTGCTTTCTCCTCGATATAACAGTGTGCCTGAGAGTCTTCCTCAGTGATGACATGACTTTATTAGATTAATATAACCTGTTAAACCTCTAGATTGATATTATATATATATATATACCCTCTGTATTCTGCTACATGAGCCTTTTCTGCAGCAGCTGTCTTTCTTTGTTGTAGTAAAAAGCATCCAGAACTCGACTTTATCCACGTCCACGTTATTATTTTACAGCAAGGAAAAGGCAAGAAGCAGCCTGCTAAAGCTTTGTGTCTCAGCGCATGACATATAAAATTTACCACAATAAAAGCATGAAGTCGTCTCTCTGAATGAGGTCAGTCGTGTGTTTGAGGCATGCGAGGGTGCGCCTGTTTGTTGAGGTCTAATTACAAGGCAGCAAGCGTAAGAATTTCCTCTTTTCCCGCCCTGCACCCTTCTCTAAACATTACATATGTAGAGCACTGGTAAACATGGCCGGATTAACCTGCTAAAGGACCACGGGGTCATCCACCCCTTTGTATGGCAGGTGTTTTCGCTGCCTCTTTGGATCAGGCAGAGATGAGGAGTTTTGGGGCCTCTGGCTCATTCCTCAAGTCATTCTTGCAATTTGATAGGAGACCACAGCCATCAGCGAGTGCCTGCTATGTGTCATCCACGTGAACGCCAGGACGCAGGGTTTCCCAGCAATAAAGCAAGATGAGCACCCCTGGTCCTGTCCCAGGAGCTCTGATTACACCAATCCAGGCACCTTAGACTGTATATAAAAGATGGACGAATGGTGCCATGCACAGATCATGCACAGATCTAGACACCTTCTAATTAGTGCAAAGTAACAGACTAATAAAATACTAGAATTTCACTCACCAGAACTGAAATAAAAACTTCTTAATCTACACCAAACAGCAAGCCAAGTAATCATTATCTCATAATTAAAACACTCAAAAAGGCACCAACAGAACAAATTCAGAGGAGACGTCCAGTCCAGTCACTCCGGTTAGCTGAGGTGAGCCGCAGCAGACCTCTGGCAGCTACAGCCACCAGTGCTGATACACCTGTCTGTCAAAGTGGCTCCTAGCTTTAAGCACACAGGTGGGTGGAACATGGACAAGCCTCCAGATCATTTTCTGATCAAGTCTCCATCGAGGCTGGAATCAATGAATGGAGTCCCTGGATCGGGATCAGTTTGTGATATGTTGTAGAGAACATCATGATTTCTTCTACTTATCCAGTTCAGGGTCGTGAGGGCGGCTGGAGCCCTTCCCAGCTGTCATAGGGTGAGAGGAGGGGTACACCTAGAGATGGAAAACCATTCACACCTGCATCCAATTTAGGATCACCAGTTAACCTAACCCCATGAATGTATCTGGGTTGTGGAAGTACCCGGGGAACAACTCATACAAAGTGTCGTTTTGAGCATCGAGAATTGGAATTCACTCTGATTACATTTCCAGAGTGGTGACAGAAACATATTTGGAGCCAGATGTAACATGAACAGGGTTCGGTATGAGCATTTCTGACCCAGGGCCAGCAGAAAAAGCTGGCTGGACAAGTCTAAACTCCACCACATTAATTTTAAAGGTTTACTTACTTTTTTCTGGTGTGCAGCCAGTAAAAATACACAAAGGTCCAGTTAAAAAGTCTGATGTGCTGCTGTTTTAGTGGTCCGGTGTTTGCAGGGGGAACATAAACACACCTCAGAAGAAACCTTAACATCTGTTTAAGGTTTTTTCCCCACAATGACGCGGTCCTGAGGTCACATCTGGGGCGGGCATAAACGTCGCCTTTCTTTGGCAATTCAGCTAAACATAACTAGAGAATGTGTCCACAGTGTGAGCAACAACACAATAAATGTGCTAAAGTTAGATTGCAACACTGGGTCGTCCACAAAGGCAGGCGTGCATGCTCATTAAGAAAAACAATGGTAAAAGCAGAACATCAGTCATTCTCGGCACTCCCGCTGATGCCCCAGATACCCTCAAACACACACACACACACACTCTTCCTGAGTGCAGCAGCAGCGCTCTTCAGGAATGAAAGCCTCTGTGTCGAAGGCTTATGTAAGAGTCTGCAGTCCAGACAGCTCCTTCAGTGCTGCTGCTGTTTAAAACACAAGTAGTCCAGTGTGAAACGTGGAAAAGGGGTCAGAAAACCCTTCAAAACTTAGTTCCACAATAAAAACACGAGCTGGGTGGGGCTCGAGCTGCGCTATTAAAGGAGCAATTCAAAGTTTTAGATGTAACATATCACCTCTGTTTGTTCTGATTTCTATAATAGTCAAACATTTCTAAAAATAAAAGAGTAGAAATTAGAGTGGACCTATTCTCCTCATTTCCAGATCTGTATTTTGAATCTAAAGCAGCTTTGCATAAGTTCAAAATAACCTTTATTTAGCTTGTTCTGAGCCTTGGGCTCTCTGTTTGGATGCCCCTCCTGTACAAACTCTATAACAGCAGATGGGTGGGGCCTCTGTGCCTGAGATGACCATATTAGGGATATCCTCTGTCCATGATATAAAAAGCCAGTCTGAAGCCTGAACTTTCGTCTCACAGGCGTCACCTGTACATACCCTGACCACACTACCGCCCCTCAGCCCCAGCCGGTCTCAGCAGATGACTGCCCCTCCCTGAGCCTGGTTCTGCTGGAGGTTTCTTCCTGTTTAAAGGGAGTTTTTTCCTTCCCACTGTCACCAAGTGCTGCTCATAGGGGGGCGTTTAAAAGCTGGTAAATTTGTTTCAAGATGATTTTAAGTCTTGATAGATGTCCTGCTCTAACACACCTTCACAGGTGCAGCTTCCCCACAGCAATGTGGCTGCCATATTGACACCACAGCGACTGACGCACCTTTGAGTTTTCCAAAGGTTGTGCAATTTTTGTGACTAAAATCATTGGAGTATTACCCTAAAGGTGTCACATTACCCAGATGTGGCCAATCATTAAACATCACCTACTCCTTTTTCACTTTCCCCAAAGAAAAACAAGGAGACAGATGTCATATTGTTCAGTTTAATGGGTGGCAAAGATTCAATAAACGATATATTAAGCATATAGAGAATAGACAGTTAATAATATGAACATTTTAATAGTCAGAAAGTACACCAGGCTGTTGAGTTATAGCAGCAGCTTTCACGTGGCCGCTCAGCTTCCCTTTTACCCCCCTCAATAGGCACTTTTAATCCTCAATCTGTGCAGATATGACTACTTCCTCAGAAAGTAGTTACACACTGCAGACATGCACCATTAGATACTTCAAAAGGACTGTAGCTGAACTACAGAGAACCGGAGTCTGTAAACATACGTTTATAAAATTTACTTCAAAAGTTACTGTAGGTAAACTACAGAGGCCGGAGTCTTGGTAAACTCTCTCACTCACACACACACACACACACACACACACACACACACACACACACCTACACACACACACACACACAGTTAAATAACACACTTGCAAATGTCAGAAACAGCAAAGTTATCGACAACATATAAGTAACCCAGGATGTATTTCTAGACTGTGGTTTTAGTGCTCGTGTTTTGTACAATGCTATGTGCTCGCCCATCCCTAAAGAGCAGTTTTTAAAGTATTCCCTCTGCGGAGTAAAAAAGTAAAAGTCCTGCCCTCAAACCCATACCACCAGCCTGTGGTTTGGTGTGGGAGGTTTGTTCGTTGGAGTAAAAATATCCTCCTGCTCGGCTCGGCTCGGCTCGGCTCCACATCTTCAAAGAAAGCCAGCAACTTTTCACTGTTGGTCCAGTACATAAGATCACTTTTTGCTCTTTAGTATCCCTCATGTTAGAAATTTTAAAAAGTGCGTTTAACTGAAAAGAAAAAATACACAAACATACCGCTGACTAAAAATGCCCAAAGTCCGTAAACAAACCGGTGAAAACAAAAAAAGGCTTTCATGTAACAGAGGTGATAAAGACTTCACAGTCTGAGAATAAACATGCAGTTTTACTTTTGTCATGAACAGAAAAAAAGAAAAAAAAACCCCAGTAAAATCTATCCAACCTTTATTCTGAGTCCCCTTTCCAAAGAGCGCACAGCTTGAGAACCACCAGAATAAACGCTGGACTTCTCTGAGATGCTTTTAGTAAAGGGAAGCCAGGTTAAAAAGATTCTGCCAGTTCAGACTCGTAGCAAATAAAGGTGCGATAGGAGACTTCCCTTTTGTGGCATCAGTTTGTTCCAAACCTTGGGAGGAGGTTTAAAATATCAGCATAAAGCAGTTTAGCTCAGCTGCAGTGTTTCTCAGTTCCTCTGTGGAAGACTGTCTTTATCCCCACACCCTAACCCAGGTAGAAACTGAGGATAAATCCAAAATAAAGAGTTCATCAAGACTCCTTCAGCAACCCCAGTTTCCTCAGCGCCTCCCTGCGCGAGTCGTTCATCGCCCCTCGGCCAGAAAACTGCACAGTGATACCTTGGGGACGAAACATGGAGTTGGATCTTCGTTTGTGTTCTGTGGGCAAGGATGATGCTGGTTTCTGGGGAGTAGTAATGCCATGGTAGGAATGCCGAGGAGGTCTTGGGGCCGGTGTTGGGGCTGGAGGTTTGGAACTCCTTGCTGGGCTTTCTGCAGTGCGATATAAGCCGGTGATGGGGTTAATGGTTCGGCTCTTTCCTCCATAATTGTTGGGCTCAGGTTGCGGCGGCTCTGATCTGGCGGGCAAGGTTTGACGCCTGTCAATGTGTGAGCTAAGGATGTCAGGAAGGTCGCTCTTGGGGGCAGCTAGAGCAGCAGGGGTCATGACTTTGCTCTTTCCTCCATAGGTGTTGAGCTCACTGGGGTTGGACAGTGCAGGTGGGTGGGATTTTGGTTCGTGGCTTGTTGGTGAGGTTGCAGGTTCACCCTTGGAGGCAACAGAAGGGTTGACCACAATGGATTTTCCACCATAGCTGTTAAGCGCCAATGAGGTTACCTCAGATGGCTGGGGGACAGATGCCTTGTTTTCCAAAGGAGGTGGATGGTAGCTGCTTTGTGTGACTGCTGGAGGTGGCAGGCTCGGTTGGGGGTTTCTATCTTCATAGCTCTTGCTGGAAGGTGTCCTCCGAACCTCAGGTTTTCTGTCAACATGAAGAGGTGGGGTAGTAACATGGACTTCTGGTGATTTGGTGCCGGTATCAGTTGCTGCAGGATTATGAGCCTCCAGAGGAGCGGGACTGCTGCCTGCACCTGTAAGAGGAACCAGTGAGGTACTGTTAGGGGTGATTTGGAGAGACGTACCCCCAGACAGAGCTCGATTTCTGGTCAGTCCTAGCTTAGACAAGGCCTCCATCCTGGATTTGTCTGGTATGGGGTCTCTGAAGGAAATGCTGCGAGTGGGAATATTTTGAGGCTTCTCCCCTACATCATGTTGAGAATTGCTATGCAGCAGAGGGTGATCCATACCTAGGTTTGCCAGCATCTGCGCTTGTCTCTCCTGGATGTTCACGTTAGGCAGCGACTGATTTTGGTTCTCCTTGCTGCCGCGGATCACGTTGATGTTGGCAGGGAAGCGGGTAGGCTTAGCAGAGGTAGGAGGACCCTGTTTCACCGGATGATCTGTGCTCAGGCTCGGTGGTTTTTCAGACTCCAGGCTGCTGTGGCGAAAGAGGTTAGAGGTTCGTGCGGGTTGATTCTCGGCCATCTTCTGGGCAACTAGGACGGGGGTAGGGATACAGCCTGGTGGGTGGTAGGAGCTGTCTGTCGGCCTGGGGGCGCCACTCGGTAGGGGAGGGTTATACTCTGAAGGCAAGCTGTCCATTGGATCATGCCTTGGCTTTATCTCGAAGTGATGTGCGGGGGGTGGCATCGTACTCTGAAATTCTGGCAGAAACAGGTTGGAAAAGTTTTAGTTATGTCCAGGGCTTCAGTCATTTAGAACATGGAGGTCATTAACAAACTCAGGTGAGGAGTTCCAGATTTTCATTTGTTAATCTGCTTCATTTACATAAACCATATTAACTATTCTTACTGTCCTGACTATGGCCTGCACACAAACACCAACTGCTGTACACTACCTGGATGGGTGGGACGGAAGATCGGCTCTTTAGTGTGCATGAAGTCCGCATCCTGGTGGACCAGGTCAATAATATCCTGGTCTTTGGAGCTGGGAGGTCTGGCGAGGTGGGGAGAAAGAGTGACCCCAGGGTTGGCACTCATACTATGGGGTCTATCGACCTCTTCAGTGGGACCGATGCTGCTATCAATGGGCCTTGCTCGCACAAGCCTCCAGTCATCCTCCTCCAGACTCGCCTCCAGTGAGTCAATGGTTTTCTCGAAGAACTGGATGCATTCCTGCTCCTCCTGACTCAGAAACTGCACTTTATGATCGTCCTGCAATGAGACATTAAAAAACTCACTGACATGGTGCATCATTGTGTCTTCTTTATTCATCATTTTTACTATCTTGCTTTGGTCAGTTTAATCAGTCATGTTACTGTGAATCATGGTAGTGCAAATAGCTTTTTCCAGTATTTACAAATGGAGGGGGAGTTTCAAAGGTTGCTACTTAAGAGAGCGAGAGAGACGCATTTTGATTGTTTTAGAAACTGTGTGCTCAGCTTTATTAGTTGGTCAAAAAGACTTGTGTTCTTCCTGTATATAAAACTTTATGAACAAAGCCATCGTGATAGCTCCCAAATCTGAGTGTTTCTGCTGTCACTGTCTTAGTGTTTTGAAATTAGATGCAAAAGAAACCAAAGGACACCACCAGTGAGTGCATCCTGGATCATCCTCCTTCATCCTTCATGCTTCTGTGATAAATGTATGCTGTAGGTTCCTCATAACTGCAAACCATTCTTACACCCTCCTCTGTCACACCAACCCTCTGTACGTCCTCCTTCACTACATCCATGAACCTCCTCGGAGGTCTTCCTCTTTTCCTCCTGCCTGGAAGCTCCATCTTCAACATCCTTTGTCCGGTATATCCACCATCCCTCCTCTGCACATGTCCGAACCATCTCAGCATTGCCTCTTTAACTTTGTTCCAAACCGCTCAACCTGAGCTGTCCCTCTGATGGACTCATGTCTAATCCACTCCATCCTGGTCACTTTCACTGAAGATCTTAACATCTTCAACCTCTAGCTCAGCCTCCTGTCTTTTTGTCAGTGCCACCGTCTCCATACATCACCGCAGGTCTCACCGCCATCTTGTAGACCTTCCCTTTCACTCTTACTGCTCTCCTTCTGTCACAAATCACCTCTGACCCTCGTCTCCACCCACTCCACCCCACCCCACCTGCTCTTTCTTCTTCACCTCTCTCGTGCACCGCCTGTTGCTTTGGATTGTCGGCCCCAGGTATTTAAACTCATCCACCTTCATGACCTTTGCTCCCTGCAGCTTCACCTTTCCACCCGTCTCCCTCTCATTCACACACGTATTCTGTCTCGCTTCTACTGACTTTTATTCCTCTTCTCTCCAGAGCATACCTCCACGTTTTGTGTTATTTTTTTAGTGTTCAAGTGTGTTAAATTTTCCAGTAGGTCATGTCCAGTAAGAGCTCGAGGTGTTCAGATTTGTAATTGAACCACAGACCATATAAAAGTTGGACTTTGGCTTCTGTCCGCTGACTAACGACCTGTCAATCACACCGAGTTAGACAATACCGAGATGGTGGCAGCAGAAATGCTCGATTTCACAAACCAGTGTGTGACCTCACAGTAGCTACACACATCTGTTTAGAACTGAAATAGACTAAAAAAAAAGACTTAAGGTGAAGATAAAAGATTGTCACTGAATCTATGATTTTAAGTGTTGCTATTAAACTTTATTAAATGCAATAAAAAATATAGAAGAATAGTGCTGCTAATGTTAGCCTACACGTCTGTTCATCGGTGAACTCCACATATGTGGATGAAAACCATCCACGTATGACTTTCTCATACAGTAGGCGTGTGTGCAGAGCGAACACAGACCTGTTTGTTCCTCCAAGCTCCTTTTCCCACCCTGTTTTTGGCTCAAGCTGGCCTCTCTTCTATTGGACGGCTACCTCACCTCTTCTTCCTCTTCTCCCTTTCACCTTCGCCTCTACATACCCAGCTTCCACTGAACACCACCACAACAGGGTATCCGGTAACAACACTCAGTGACTACTGATTTCACCGCGGTCTTTCTGCGGTCCTGATAGGGATCGAGGCCGCCTATTTAAACCAAACCACATGGCTTAAGGGGACACAATGTGTAATGGACCTAAAAATAATAGGGGTGGCCACAAAGAAAGAAAGACCACGTTACATGAACAAGTAGTTCATTATAATTATAAATTACAGCTGGTATGAGCATGGAAATCTTTTCCAGAGTTTTAAGGACTCAAAATCTCAACTCGGTGATCACGCTCTGGGTTTTTCTGCAGTTCCCAACAACCTCCACTTGCTGACTGAAGTTTTTCAATAGAAGTGATTTTTGTGGATCAAAGAGACCTCACCTTTAGAGTAGCTCTACATGTAAACACAACTGCTCTGAAAATGGGACAGCGGGGGTGTTTGAAGCTGCTTTATTACAGCCTGGACGGAGCTGTTTATTTGAGCCATGTCAAGGTGATGACCTTCAGGCTGCGGTTCACATGGCAACGGGNCTGAGACGAAACGTGCCACGACGAGGTTACTGAGAGCACTGATTTGCTTCTCACACACACCTGCAGCAACCACTCAGAGACAAACACGCAGATCTGCTGGCTTTCTCTGCAGCTGCAGTTTTTTTAGCTCAGGACCTAAAAAACTGCAGCTTAACCGGTTCGGACGTGCCGTGCGCTGATAGTGAATGTCATCCCTAAGGCATGTGAAGGGATTAAGTTGTCGGGCAGGTGTAGCTTCCCAGCTTCTGAGATGACTGGGTGCGTTGTGTAAACACAGCGTCGAGGCCTCAGCCGGTGTGAACGCGGAGTTTGAACAATCAGCTGTTCACCTGATACGCTGAGTCTGTTTGCTGTGCTTAAGAAGACAAAAGAACAGCACTACTCTTTCCTCTTCCGTGATGTGACCCACTCTCCCCCACGCAGCACCAATTTTACCAGCGATGGCCAACACATCAGCTTTGTTGGGATATTAGCACCATTTTCTATAAACAGGAGCCAAGAAGTGTCCGTGTACAGTTCAGGGAGATAAAGCTGCTGTTTCTGTGGTGTTTGCTGGGTTAGGTCACTCAACTGTGGCACCTCGTAGCATCGTCGCACCCAGTTCGACCTCCTTAATGTAACTTTGTTTCAATTCAACGCGGCTGCAAAGCCATGCCAACACACTGAATGAAAGGAAAATAGTTCAGCTGTTGCCTTGAGGGCAAAATGCTCAAAATAGCCACGATGATAGGATCTCACCTGCTTCATCAGGTGAGCCGTATGCTGAAGGCTACTGCAGGTGCTGAGGATTTAGTCTGCCCCAGACCATTTTCTGTGTGTTGTTCCTCCAACTCTCACTGTACTGTCCTATCTAAAAAATAAAAGCTCAACACTAAATCTTTAGAATGGCACTAATCCCACCTGTGTTTTGATTCGCTTACTGCTCACTGGACTGATTCTTCTTAAACTTAGAATCTGCTGTTTCGTGTCACGATGTTTGTGGGATTGAGGAGATTAGAGTCTAAACCTGGCAAAAGACTTATGCCCAGATTTTGGGGCCCTGACTTCCCCCTCCAGACCTTCAGGGAAATCTGGTGTGGCAGCAGAGTTATTACAGTTCTATACTTTTCAACTAGCTTAGCTTTGATTTGGAAAAAAAAATCAGAGAGTCAACCGAAAAGCTTAACTGTGAGTTAAGCTTGGGTTAACCTGAGTGGTTTTGGAGTACTCACGCCTGGCCTGGAGTTGCCCCCGTTGACCCCGTACTGGAGCTGAGAGTTTCTGTGCAGACGGAGGTCCATGTCTGGTTCTGCTCTGAAGAATCATCTAATCATCTTCTGAAGTAGAGCCTGCAGACACAGAGGAGGGACGAACCATCAGACAATGATAGCTCAGGCTTCAGACTGGCCCTGTGTGATGTCATAGAGGAGCCCCAGCATGAATGCCAACCAATCAGACTAAAGTTAGCTTAAAGGGAGGGTGGGGGTGGGGGGCTACCCTTCAGCTTATTAGGGCCTTAATCATGTGGGATTTCTGCATTAAGACTGCTGAATATTCACATTTGGCACAATAAAAAAAAAAAGCAATAAAATGTAAGATTTAAAGAATATAATGCAAAAAAACTCTGTGCACAAGTAGGTTTATCTTTAAATAAAAATGCATGAAAGTGAATAAATCATGTCTGCACTTAAACTGTCAGAGTTTACTCAGTATTTAGCAGCAATTGCAGAAACCAGCAACCACTAACAACTGTTCTGCTGTTAGAGAGGAGAAGCTAGAAGGACACAAAGCGCTGGATTATCTTTAACGCAGCGTTAAACTTCACAGGCTGAAAACTCCACGACGGCTCCTGTCAGATAAAGGCACAAAGTGCATCATTGCCCTCAGGAATGTAAATTTAGTTCACAGCTCAGCCTCTCAGCAGAGAGACGCGCACCTGACGGACCAGTTAACCGAGAGCAGGCAGCCGCAGAACAGGATCGTGGAGCCGAAACCAGCGAGATCTCCATCCCGGCACATTCCTGCCTAAAGCTGCTCTCACGCCAGCTTCAGAACAAAGAGAAATGCTGCCCGATGAGTTTAAAAAGCCAGAAATGAGGAAGTGACAGGAGTGCCAAGAAACCTCTGAGCAAAGACGAGATGCGTGAGTCTGGGTCTGAAACCGGTCTTGGTTCATTTGGGTCCTCAGACACGGGCCATTAAATTTAGTAAAATATTAGGAGAGCAGGACAAGCACAACACTTTGTTACCATCACACACATAAGTGTCAGCACTGTGAGGACACACACACTCACTTTCCTTCATTTCTTTTGAGCTTGTTCCATTTTCTGCACCAATTTGCCTCCTAATTATTGTAAAGAAAAACTAAAAAATCCACATACAAAAGTAGATTTTCTGCTTTTATTAAGGGGATATTTTTTTTTATCTTTATACACTCATTGTTATATTATTACGTAATATTTCTACTGACTAATTATTTAAACAACCCCCAAAAGTCATTTTTGGAGCCAGTGTTTTTTTTTTTGGTTTATTTATAACAATCCATGATTATTGGTAAATCATCTCTGCAAGCCATCAAAGAAAAAATTATTGGGATTTTTATCCATATTTGGACTCATTTTCAGATCTACACTTCTTTATTTTTACACTGTTTTCCATCTTTGCTTTCAACATTTAAAATAACTCCTGAAAAGGAAAGATTTCTCTAAATTTCTCCTTTAAAGGCTCACAAACCAAATAAGGATGGAAATATACACTTGAATGCACTCACTGCTGCTTAAGGAACTGGATATCAATGGTGTTTCAATTTTGAAACATTAACTCCACCTTTTCTCCTTCTTATATGATGCAGCCAAAAACAGATAAATCAGAGTTTTAATATTTGTTTCACATTCTTAAGGAAAACTATAAAGTCTAACATATATTTAGAAGCATTTTCAGTGTATTACAGACCATCACTGAAAAATACCTCAAATTCAGATGAAGTACAGCTTCATTTTCTGCTTTACAAAAAATCCGATGAAGTGCAGAAAAGTAAAAATATTTCTTACCCACAAAGTTCTCACATGAATCATCGTGAGGTTAAAACCAGCAGCCGGACAGATGGTTTTCTTTCACGGAGAAAGCACCAACATTAAGCTCCGAGTTCTTGAATAGTCCAAATCGCTCCTGTTGCGCTTCGTGTGCGCAAACACACCAGAGCGGCGCGTAACGCAT
Source organism: Australoheros facetus (assembly GCA_030220045.1). NCBI lineage: Eukaryota > Metazoa > Chordata > Actinopteri > Cichliformes > Cichlidae > Australoheros > Australoheros facetus. Next base: position 25,498 of record JASGAU010362991.1, read on the forward strand.
CACTTAAAACCACGAGGAAACTCCACCCCGAGGAGGGCGTGTGTGGCTTCATTCAGGTGTGTGTGACGGCAGTGACACATTGGAAAGTTATCCAGCTCTCTCTCTCTCTCTCTCTCTCTCTCTCTCTCTCACACACACACACACACACACACACACACACACACACACACACACACACCTCAGAGTATCACAGGGATGGGTTCAGAAACAGTAGAACATTTGAGTTTTTTTTTTTTGATTCATGACTGAAGCCAAAACATTCCTTTCATTCTTCTGGGATTGCATTAAAAACTCTACAGTAGAAGAACAATAGAAGCACTTGAAACTAAATATAGATCAGAGGTACTCGCTGAGTCTGCATCTATGCATAATGGATTTCTGAGCTTTTTATATCCACAAATTAAACAATATTAATATATCAGGTGCCACCTCCTGAGAACGAGTCACTGTTTTACACTGAAGTCCCCCAATAGTTTATGAAGTAGTTACATTTCTCCACAGTTATAATATTTAATATGACAACAGTGACAGGAGTCGTTGTGCTGCACTAACTTGCTGATTACTCTGGGTTTTGATTGTAACTGAGTACCCTGATTGATTTCAGAAGAAGATCTGATTTATGGGTTCAGTTTGGGTCTTCATGAAACGGAAGTGCGCATAAACAATAAACATAACGAGTCCTTAAATTTAGAAACGTGGCTTCTGTGCCCCCTGCTGGCCGCAGCCAGAAGCTCATTCACACTCACCCGGTCACTATATTAGGTACACCGTGCTCGTACTGAGTTAGATCCCCTTTTCCCCTTCAGAGCTGCCTTAATTCAACAAGGTGCTGGAAATAGTCCTCAGAGATTTTGGTCCTTATTGAGATGACAGCATCACACAGTGGCTGCAGATTTGTCGGCTGCATCCATGATGTGAATCTCCTGTTCCACCACATCCCAAAGGTGCTCCATTAGACTGAGATCTGGTGACTGTGGAGGCCATTTGAGTGCAGTGAACTCACTGTCGTGTTCAAGGAAGCAGTTTGAGATGATCTGAGCTTTGTGACATGGAGCATTATCCTGCTGGAAGCAGCCATCAGAAGATGGTCATAAAGGGATGGTCATGGTCAGCAACAATACTCAGGTAAGCTGTGGGGTTTAAATGATGCTCAGTTGGTACTAAGGGGCCCAAAGTGTGCCAGTAAAATATCTCCCACACCATCACACCAGCAGCAGCCTGAATTGTTGATATGAGGGAGGATGGATCCATGCTTTCATGCGGTTAATACCAAATTCTGACCATACCATCAAATGTTGCAGCAGAAACTGAGACTCCCCAGACCAGGTGGTGTTTTTCCAGTGTTCTACGGTGTCCAGTTTTGGTGAGCCCGTGCACATCGTAGCCTCAGTTTCCTGTTCTTGTCTGACGGAAGCCCACTGTACAGTGTGGTCTTCTGCTGCTGGAGCCTCCGTGTCATGTGTTCAGAGATGCTCTTCTGCATACCTTGGTTGTGATGAGTGGTTAATTGAGTTCCTGTTGCCTTCCTATCAGCTTTAAGCAGCCTGGCCGTTCTCCTCTGACCTCTGAAATGAACAAGGCCTTTTTCCCCCAGAGGACTGCTGCTCCCAGTGTGAACGTTCCCTGTAAACCACCATGAAAGAACAAAATGAGGTTCCTCGGTATTTTATTGCCCCTGAATTGAAGTGGTGGATAAAAACTTCCTTCTGGAAGTTTTAATTCTCCCTCTAATGTTCCAGAATCCACATGTAGTCCCTCTTTGACTGATATAAATCAACATGTAAAATTTAAAGATTGGAAAGACTGGATGACTTTAAACTCTGAGTTCATTATCTCAGAGAATATGTCACTTTATACACCACTACATTGTTGCTGTTTATTTTCATTTTTCCCTTTTACAAATTAAACCTCATTAAGTTAAATATTTTTTTTAATTCAATGTTTTTCACTTATTGCCTTTCACCTGTTCTACATTTTTATTTATATTTATCTATTTTATTTATTCATTTCCTGGAGCTACATTTATTATTTTTCCTTTTTTATTTTTTCATTCTTTCTGTTTTTGGAACTTTAGCCTCATAAATTTTGAGGTTTTTTTGTTATAAATTTATTATCGCTCTCTCTAAGCACATTTTTTCGGGAATGGGCTACTTCTTTTTCTTTCTTTTTTTTAAATTGTATTTGTTTCAAATTTTCGACCATATGTTCTGGGTTTTTCTCTCCCTCCCTGAGCTACACTTATAATTTTATAATTTAATTTGCCTTTGTTTCTTCTCTCTTTTTTAATAACTTTAACCTCTTGTAATTGAATATATTACCCTCCTCCCTGAGCTACATTTATTTGATTTTATTCTGATAGTAGTCCTAATGCTGAGTGGTGCGTTTCTGTTCTCTGCGCTACACGATCTCTGACATCTCTCTGGATTCCCAGCTGACCGTGAACGCGCCTCCGTCAGTAGGAGCTCCGCTGTGCGTCAGCAGCCGCTCCGGTGAGTCTCTCTCCGTTTGTTTGTCTGTTTTTCGGGCTGTTTCGTCCCGTTACCGTGAGGAAGGCCAGCTGACCGGGCTGCAGTGCACACGGAGGTCCGGTGAGTCCACCTTTAAGGTGCCTTTACTGTTTTCATTTTAATGGCCGGCTCGCTGAGTTGGGCGAACTTGCTCAGCACCGCTAGCTTGTTTGCTACATGCAAACAGCATCGATGCGCCCATTGTCGGACAGCACTTCTCCTCTTGCTCACGGCTGCTCAGTCACACGCTCAGTTTGCGGTGTTTTAAAGCGCATCCGCTGTCACATAAATCAGTGCATTTATCAGTGTGCTGTAATCAGGGAAATTAGCCATCCGCGGCCAGGCTTTACATAGTGGCCGATAATGGAAGCAGGGTTGCCCCTTGCTTGATTCACAGATGTTTATTGGCTGAGGAGGACGGATATTTTGTTTTTAACACATTTCTTATTATCAGGTGATTTATTTCGTCTTTTTAGCGCAGCTGTACAAAAATTCCCGCTCTCATTGATGTCAACTGATGTTAGATAACGTTAGCTGCTCGGCTAACCTTAGCCCGTCGTAGCAGCGAAACCCGAACCGACGCTCCGCGAACAGACGCCGCTTCCTCGCGTCCTTCACACCGCGTCAGGTGACAGCCGTTAGCCCCTTAACGTCAGCCCCCTCCGGGCTGCAGGTGTTCACATGTCAGCGCATTAGCATAATAAGCAGCCTCACGTAACATGGCATCAGCGGCTAGCCCAATGCTAGCTGTCAGGTGCTCACACCTGAGAGCAGGAACCGTTCACCTGGAGGAGCGACATCAGCCCTCCAGCATACAGGTGACTCTGTAAGCAGCCCCGCTGGGTGCAGGCAGCGCTGAAGATCAGGTAAATGAGCAGAGACGCAGTTGTAGGTGTAAACTCAGGTGATCTTAGTATACCTTAACTTTCCTCTGGCCTTAAAACGTTGAATTGTTACCGGTAAACAAATTCACATGACTTCTGTTTGTACTTTACATATTTTGGGGTAAAGATAAGAAATCTACAGTCGCTTAAAACGTTAATTCTGTTACTGAACAGACCCAAAGGGATTTTAGTCTGGCCTGTGCTGCTCAAATCTTTTAATGTTGATAATTCAATTTGTTCATCTGTTTGTGGGATGCTGAATAATTCGTTTTTATGCCATGAACATCCACCATATTGCCAAAAATCTTGGCTCGTCTGCCTTCACACACATGAACTTGGGTAACATCCCATTCTTAATCCAGAGGGTTTAATATGACGTCGGCCCACCCTTTGCAGCTATAACAGCTTCAACTCTTCTGGGAAGGCTTTCCACAGGTTTAGGAGTGTTTATGGGAATTTTTGACCATTCTTCCAGAAGAATGATGTCAGGCACTGATGTTGGACGAGAAGGCCTGGCTCACAGTCTCCGCTCTAATTTATCCTAAGGAGGCCATCCCCAAACTGTTCCCACAGAGTTGGAAGCATCAAGTTGTCCAAAATGTCTTGGCATGCTGAAGCATTAAGAGTTCCTTTCACTGGAACAAAGGGGCCGAGCCCAACTCCTGAAAAACACCCCCACACCATAGCCCCCCCACCACCAAACTTTACACTCGGCACAATGCAGTCAGACAGGTACCGTTCCCCTGGCAACCTCCAAACCCAGACTCCTCTATCAGATTGGCAGATGGAGAAGTGTGATTCATCCCTCCAGAGAACACGTCTCCACTGCTCTAGAGTCCAGTGGCGGCGTGCTTTACACCACTGCATCAACACTTTGCATTGAGCTTGATGATGTAAGGCTTGGATGCAGCTGCCATGGAAACCCATTCAATGAAGCTCTCTACACTCTGTTCTTGAGCTGATCTGAAGGTCACATGAAGGTTGGAGGTCTGCAGTGATTGACTCTGCAGAAAGTTGGTAACCTCTGTGCACTATGACCCTCAGCATCCACTGACCCCACTCTGTGATTTTACGTGGCCTACCACTTCATGGCTGAGTTGCTGTTGGTCCCAATTGCTTCCACTTTGTTATAATCCCACTAACAGCTGACTGTGGAATTTGAGGACTGGACTTGTTGCACAGATATCATCCTATCACGGTACCACGCTGGAATTCACTGGGCTCCTGAGAGCGACCCATTCTTTCATTAATGTTTGTAGAAGCAGTCTGCATGCCTAAATGCTTGGTTTATACACCTGTGGAAGTGACTGGAGCACGTGAATTCAATGATTTGGATGGTGGGTGAATACTTTTGGCAGTATAGAGTATATTCTGAGAAAATACACAGAAATTTCATAGACTCCACCTGTCTTCACAGTAAACTGGATCAAACAGTATCTGTTGGGCCAGGTCGTTGCATGTTTTGTGGCTGTGATGCAGGTTTTCTGTAGATGACTCAGTGCTGGATGTAATCAGACTGTCAGCAGAAACTGTCCATTAACAGTTACACAGAGACAGAAATTATAGGTGGGCTGCAGCTCAGAAACCCGTCATTAAACTGAAATGCAGGCTATCCATGTGTGGTGCAGACCAAGAGAAAGCGACGGGTCTGAGTGTATGACCTCTACAGAGGGGTGATCTGGGGGTACTTTACAGGCATATAATCTGTTTCCTCTTCTTCCTTTTAGAGCAGGAGTGTCAGAACCAACAGGCCTACTGGATGACTTTGCAAGAGCTAAAAAAGTGCAGCGAAGCATAATTCTTTTTTAATAATGCTCTGCTAGTCCTGGTGAGGTTCATGGGAGTTCCTGAACATGATTTTTCATGTGTCCAGTCTGTCACGCACCCATCCACGGCCTGGGAAAAAACTCCTGGAGAAAAAAAACCAAACACATTTAGGGGAATGAGGGAGCTGGGATCATGCATATGCATGTATTAGTACACAGGAGTGGAAAACACCTGGAAGGTGTAGTCAATCATAAAGATGATACAGGCTGTGAAAACTCTGCATGTGAAGGCTTCATGTTTCTGCAGATCTGCTGGGATCTTTGATGCACAGTTAATCAGAATATTGTTGAGACTGTACTTATTTTTAAGACATTAGTGTTCATGAAAAGAGACTGGTTACCTGTTTTTCCCTACATTATATAATAAATGCTAATCAATATCAGGGAGGCCCCACCCCTCATAATGACACTCGGTGTTGTTTTTTCCTTTAATTTGCCCCCGTTTGTCGCTGTAAACCCCTCATTGTTTCCTCGTCGCTCGCTTTGCGGTCAGTCGAGCTGTTTGGGATTCGTGTACACGCTGCCGACACAGGATGAGTAACCGGATCCTCGCTCGGCACCGCTCGGCGTGTCAGGTTACCACGGCAGGCTCTCTAGGACTGATCTCCATGGAGACGGGCGGGAGGGGAAGAGGAGTGAGGTTGTTTTTAATGCGGGTGGGGTTTCACCTGTGTGTGCGGTATACATCCTGTATGGGTGTGTGCTGACGCGTCTGTGTTTTTATACCATCACACCATCATTCATGTGAGCTGCATTTAATTTTTGATGTTTTTTTCCTTTATGTGAATATTTTATGATGTGAATAATTGAACAAAATAGCTCAGTGGTAACTTAGATGTAGCGTCTGATCTAAAATCAGCGTCTGTCGCACTCAAAGTGTTACAAGTTGTGATTGGTTGGTGGTGAGAATATGACTGTTTAATCCTGTAATCTGGCATAAGATCAGACAGATATGTCCTAGTCCATCATTACTTCCTGATTTTAAACCACAAAACTTCTTCATGGTTTTCAACAAATCACACAAGAGGAAAAAAGGGCTTCATTCATATCAGTATACAGCATCACAGTGACACTCAGTTTATTGGTGGCTGATGTCTGATTGTACTTGAATGCAGCATTAGCGCTTGCATTCCAGCAGCAGTGAAACTCGGAGCAAAACAATGACTGGACTCAGCGTTCACGGAGTCTGAGACGCGGCTGAGCATCGTTCCCCAGCATACCTCACCGAGGAGGGAACGAAACGCCCAAATGGGCTCAATGAAGAACATCCACAGAAGAAGACGTGATGATACCGAGACAGGAACAAAACACTCACTCAGCTTGTTCTTAAAATACAGAGGGAGTGACACCTGCTTTATTTGTCTTTAAGTCACTCTTTGTGTTTACACTCATCAGAGACGCGCCCACTAAACACACACACACACACACACATGCAGAAATGCACCAGGTGGAGCAGGTGTGACCGGTGTGCTGTTCAGCCACCCTGCTGAGGGAGGCAAAACAAAGGAGCGGGACAAAGAAGTAATGAGATTACTTTGGAAGCACATCACGGTGATAAACGAGTAACTCGGGTATGAAAATAGATTTCTCAGAAGCTTTAGCCGTGAACTTCCTGTCTGTGCTGAACTTTGACCTCAGCCTTCATAAACTGTATCATAAGATGTTTTCAGACATGAACTTTGGACACTTTTTGTAGAATCAGGTCTGGAAATGCAACAGTAGCTTCAGGTGTGTTCACATTACCGGGAGGTGAGGGAGCTGCCTGGGTTAGGCTTGCAGGAGGCAGCACACCTGGTGCCCGCTTCCTTACCTGGAATCGCACCTACGGTCCGAGTTCATGTGGATTTTGTACCAGAGAGCTGGCACACTGAAGACGAGCTAATGTCTGACCTGACAGATTAGCACATGGGGAGAGTGTCCAGGAGGATATGTTTTATGAAAACAGACCCAGTGGGTGATGCCACGGTGGCTCCGTGGCTTTCATACTGTGAGCGTGGTCGAGTCGGAGGGTTTTTTTCTCAGTGGGAGAAGACTGCAGCGAGTCTGGCGCACCTGAAATGCCAGTATAAATGATAACAGGGCTGCGATGACGTCACAACAATGAAGTGACCATAATCTAGGCTTGGACTGGTGGTCTGAGTTTACAGGAGTGCTGAAGCAGCAGTGCCGCCACTATCAGACCGGTCTCAGAAGGGTGAGGTAATTATGGTGGAAAAAAGTGCCTCATTAACATGTGCACTTAAAATTATTTGACACTTCCTGATGAGGAAGGCTGGAATTTCACCACAATTGAAGGATGAAATTTTAGGTCGGGCTGTACGACGCAGCGAGCCGAAGTATTGGAGTTCAGTTTAAATGCTCCAGAACGCTGCAGATGTGCTTATTTCTGCTGTAAAGTTGGACATTTTTAACCTGGAAGTCTGCGGGACTGACTGACTGTTGGAGCGGCCTCAAGTGGACGTTAGAGGAGCTGCAGGTTCTGGCAGTTGCGTGTCGTTTTTCACCCCCGGGGGGTCATAGCTTGGTGTGTTTATCGGTGTGAAACCTGCGACTAATGCAGTAGCATCATTTCGGAGAATAGTAATCAAACATACCACATATGGAAAGGAAAATGTTTTTTGCTGTGTTGTGTGAGTTTACATGTGTGTTGTCATGTGGACATGTCTTGATTAGGGATGGAAATTGAAAACTGGCTCCAAAATCCGAGAGAATTGTGTCCCTCTAAGCTTGTCAGCTCCTGTTATCAATACTTGCCTGTTTTGCTGGTTTGAACTGTGAAACCATGACAGGGTCTGTATGCTGGGTTCAAACTCTGGGGTAATAAAAGCTGATTTGATGCCTGAAATCTGTTTAAGAATCAATAAAACAATAATAATTTTATTTCTTCAGACCCTTACAAAACACCGTTAACGCCTCCTTTAAATCAGCAGCAGCCTGACAGGCGAACTCTGGGGCAAAAAAAGGCCTATGTGACTTCCCCGTTTCAGCCTGTGAGATTAATTACTGGTGAACAAATGCAGCATTTCTGCCCACTCAGCTCCGCTCTCATTTGAGGTTTGGAAGCTGGACAGTAAAACAATAAATGCAGGGATGTACCCCCTCCCTCACCCATCGTATTTTGTGAAATGAGTAGCCTCAGCCTCCCTGAACGTTACGACTCAGCAGCCATAAAGCAGCGACTGTTAGCTCAGCTGGAGTTGGACAGACAGGAGCCGCGTTTTGCTCCTGCTGCTGCTGCTGGTTCAGGAACGGAAATCCTCGTTTTCCACTTTGTTCTGTTTGGGAACGGTTCTGGTTCTGCTGCAGCTCATTTCTACCCCCAGTTTTTTTGTATCTGAGGGCTTCCTGGATAGAAATGTTTGGTTGTTATAAGAGAGGGACTTGAATTCTTTGATTTCTAACTCTGTCAGTTATAGCATCTCTTAACAAAACTGGTGTCAGTGTAACAAATATTTTGAACCCGCAGCAGAAAATAAAACTTGTCTCTCTGCCGCTTTCTCTTTATTTTCCAGGTACAGGACAGCTTTTACCTGTTGGTGTGTTTGCTGAGTCACTCCTTCACCTGATTTTTATTGACTGCGAGCCTCCCTCAAACCTCCAGCCGTCTCCACCCACAGCTGCACTATGGTACAGTGAACATAAAACCCACTTCAGGTCGTAAAGGCACTCAGTGAGCTTCTAAACCCAACTTGGAGTTGTGGCCAAATTTATCACATCGTTTAGACTTTTTTTTTAGTCTTAATTTTTATTCATTCAGATCTTTAAAAGGTTAAAAGGTGCCCGATGATGTAACTTCACATGTGGAGAATTTGTTTCCAGTTTCTCTGCACTCACCTTAAATCTGAGTTTAACACCTGAGCGTACCTGCAGGAGTTTTTCAGACTCTTTAAATGAAAAACATCACAAGGTAATTGATTTAAAAATTCTGAAAAATCGCTTATCTTTATTAAATTTTGGTGGTAAGTTAAATGGTGTATGTCGCAGTATTCCTAAATTCCAGCTGGGGGCAGCAAACACTTCCACTGAGTGCCGGAGTGTTAACCTGTTTCTTGCAGGTTGATATTATTTTATTTTGCAGGGCAGAAATGTGGTTGTGTAACTGTGTTTGCAGGTTCAGGGTTCAGGGCTGCTCGGACTGCCGCCGCCTCTCACAGGCTGCAGATCGTTTCCCACCGCACAGCTCGTTAGTAAAGGATCTGCTTGAAAGTCATTTGAAAGGTTTTTGCGTTTCACAGCACTGATGAGAAACTTTTTAATTGTAAACTTGCAGTGAGAAAAATGCTAATGGCTGCTGATTCACCAACAAACATCTTTTGAAGCCTTTGTTTGGCCCCCTGCTGTTAGGCACCGAGTCTCCATCTGCAGTCTGGACTGAAGCGAGACTGCTGGCAGCTTTCATATGACTCACTGCTGCCGTCCACATTTTCAATGTGAATACATTTAACAAACACACTGCAGGCTCTCTCACAGCTTTGTGTGTGTGTGTTCAGAGTGTATGATGTCTGAGAGCAGCTGCTATGGCCTGCAGCAGCAGTCAGAGCAATGCAGAGACTCTGGAGGGGTTCCACGAGGTGAACCTGGCCTCGCCCACCACACCTGACCTTCAGGTAAGGTCGGAGCTCAACCTGCTCTCTGCATGCATTTTTCAGCATGTGTCAGGAGGCGTTGTTGGTCAGTGTAGCCAGGATTGCTGTTCTCATAGTTGAGATTAACATGAGTGAAGGGAGGGGGGGGCTAAAATCCCACCCAGCCTCCGCTCTCCTGTTCCTGGAACAGGTCCTTAAATACTGGATGTTGCTCTGGAGTTTGTGTTCATCACCTCGATTGATTCTCTGTGTATCGACCTGCAGAACCAATCGGATCAGCGCCCACCCGCCCGTCACAGCACCCCGCCCACTTCTCTGTATCGCACCCACTCTCTGGGAGCGCCCCCCCAGGGCCTTCCCACCTCGCTGCGAGCGGATCAGCTCCCCACTCAGCCGGTTTACTCGGCGCCGCGGCACAGCCACAATGGAAGGTAACGAAAATACAGAGGCTGAACCCGACCTGTCGGCTGTAATTCACGGCTCATCAGTGCTGTTTCCCCCTCAGTGTGCCGGGCCAGGAGGGGGAGTCGGCTGACTTTCTGTCCGGAGAGGACGGGGAGGAGTGCGGCGCTCTGAGTGACAGCCTGTCGCGGCTGCGCAGCCCGTCTGTGATGGAGGTCCGAGAGAAAGGATACGAGAGGCTGAAGGAGGAGCTCGCCAAGGCCCAGAGGGTAGGGCGCACTCACAGGAGCACATCTTCACCACATCAGAGGATATCGCAACATCACTTTCCTCAAGACTGATCTGACCTGAGCATGGCCTAATCCTGACTTCAACTCCAGGCCTCGTGTTTAAGCTTTAAAGGGACAGTTCACCCCAAAATGAGTGTTTTTCCTCTGGCCTGCAGTGCTGCTTAACCATCGAGACTGTTAGGGTGTGAATTTCCAGTTTTGGAGAAGTTTGCTGTAGAGAAAACAGAAAAAAGAAACTCATAAATAAATAAGATGTTGCCATGTTTTTTGTTTTTTTCTTTCTACCAAAATGCACCCACAGAACAGAAGGAAGTGCCCTTTTACTGTGGATAATAATCTCTGACAGAGACATTGCTCCTGATTTTTTAGCTTTGAGCACCACGAGATGAGTGTCACTTAGTTCCTTTGTTCTCAAGAAAACTCTCTGCAGAGGAAGATGTGCAGACCAAAATAATCCAGGTGGATAAAAAGCACCGCCAGCCGGAGGAAGAATATAGAGATTTGATTTAGGGGTGAACTGTTCCTGTAACTTAAAGGCGTGTTCACAGCTGACTTGTTGGGGTGTGTGTGTGTGTTTGTGTGTGTTTGTGTGACTTCACTACATCTCCCCACAGCGCTCATTACTTAGACTGACATCATGTAAAATTCTGAGTTTTATTTAAAAGCATTTTTAAAATTATTTTTTTGTGTATTTGTTAAACACGTTTCACTAATTTTAATTTCTTCATCTCTTTGTTCGTTGTTGCCACACCTTCATTTTCAATGTGTTCATTTGGCCGTTATTTTTCTGTTGTGTTGCTTTCTGTTCGTGTGTGTGTGTGTGTGTGTGTGTGTGTGTAAGGAGCTGCTGTTGAAGGATGAGGAGTGTGAGAGGTTGTCTAAAGTCAGAGACCAGCTCGGCCAGGAGCTGGAGGAGCTCACCGCCAGTCTCTTCCAGGTCGGTTCGCTTCTCCCCCGTCTGTCTCCTCCACTTCCTGCTTCCTGTTTCCTTTTCTCCTCCTGAGGCACCGGACAGAAAAAAATGAGAATGATTGACACAGGCAGTGTAAATGGAGGCGTGGCGGCTTCACCGAGGTGCTGGGAAGCTTTTAGGTGAACTCTAAACATAAAATTTTCACTGTTCTGCTCATTCGGCTTCACAGGTTTCCTCTAAAAATAGGCAAACAATTGGATTTTATTGGAATTAAAGAGTTAATTTCTTTTGTGGTTTTCTTCAGTGTGAATCTCTCGCTTTGTCTTGTGTTAAAAATCAAGTGCACCCCTTTCAACACAATCCCTCCCTAAGAGCTCAAACTCAGTCACAAATTGAGGCAAGAGAACCTAAAAGTCGTGAAATGTTTCCACGAGTGCCTCCTGTGGAAAAATGAGGTCCAGAGTGGGAGTTATATCCAGTCCAGAGTTCTATCTGTGTGGACTGAATCTGTCCGGCGGGCCTTCAGAACGTGCTGTTCCTCCTTCTCCTCGTTCCTCCTCCGTGTTCTCGTCTCTCGCTCTCTCTCAGGTGTTGGGACTCTGTGTGTTTGTGTGTCTGTATGTGCAGATTCACTTTATGTTCCTGTTCTGTTTTCCTTCTTTTTCTTGAGTGAACTTTTCCTTTAAGTTGCACTGAGCTTGTTCAGGTGCTGATTTCACCATCAGAGTCAATGTGTGTGTTTTCCAGGAGGCCCACAAAATGGTGAGAGAAGCAAACGTGAAACAGGCGAACGCTGAAAAACAGCTGAAAGAAGCTCTGGGCAAGGTGACAACGCGGAGCACTCACACTAAACCGCATTATAAATGACACTGTTTAATCTGAGAGGATTAAAAGACCGAAAACTGAAAAGTCGCCCTAACCTGTGCCTTTTATTTACAGGTTTAAATATAGGACCATAAATGCATCTCTCAGAGGACGTCTGTGAGATGTTGATGAACGTCCATCTTTTTCTGTTTGTCTTCAGATCGACGTCCTCCAGGCGGAGGTCCAGGCCCTGAAGACGCTCGTGCTCTCCTCCCCGACCTCCCCGGTGGGTGAGCTCCCCTCTGTGGGAGGAGGAGGGGTGAAGACTCCTTTCAGAAAGGGCCACAGCAGGAACAAGAGCACCTCCTCTGCCATGCTGGGGACGCAGCCCGACCCGTCAGCCACGCAGCCCATCGTACGGGAGTGCCGGGAGGTAGGAGGGAGCGCTCGCGCACGTGCAGCTTCGGTGCTTTCTTTAACACCGGGTGATAAGACCGTATGTGGTTTCGAACGTGTAGGTGGACAGTCAGCTGTTCGGCGAGTTCAAGGCGTGGAAGGAGGCGCCGACGGTCGACCGGAGCTGCAGCTTCCTGGAGAGAATTTACCGAGAGGACATCTACCCCTGCCTGACCTTCAGCAAGAGCGAGGTACACGAGCGTTTGACCGCAGCCGGGTCTCGGGCGCTTTTGAAAATACTTTGATCTACAGCTGTCAGACACGTGAGACAGAAACAGCGATTTTTGGTGAGCCACATAAAAATGAAAGGAAACATCTGTTTGTTTGATACGAGGGTCGAGTCAGCCTTTGAGACCCACAAATATGGAATTTCACTCTTTTTGTAGTGAAGACCAAAACGATCACAAATTCTGCTGCGCCAGTTAAATTGATAAAACTTTTAAGGTGAAGTACTCGCCGTTTAGTTCAGGTGAGTGAAAGAGAGCCCTCGATCACAAAGATCTAAACAGAGGGGGAAAAAATCACGAGGTTTCTGGAGGTGAAGCTGCAGAAGCTTTTTTTTTTTTTTAAGGTTGCATCTGCCTTTTAGGGGTGCTGTCGCCTCGCAGCAAGAAGGTCCTGGGTTCCTGTGATCAGTCTGCATGTTCTCTCTGTGTGGGTTCTCTCAAGGTTCTCCAGCTTCCCCCCACAGTCCAAAGACTTTTTCGGTTAATTGGTGACTCTTAACTGGCTGTAGGTGCAAACATGAGCGCTAATGGACGGCGACCAGGCCAGGTGTGCCCTGCCTCTCACCCTGTGACAGCTGGGATGGGCTCCAGCACCCTCCACAACCCTGAATGGGATAATCAGTTAAAAAAATGTAAACAATGGCTGCCGTGCAGGCAGGTCTGCTGGTGCTTGGCGCTCTTTGCCCCTCCCGTCTGCCCATCAGACACCCTGAGGTGGGAGCATTTCCTGCAACTGTTGCCATAATTGAGCAACCTTAACGTTACATTTGATTTAGCCGTTCTGTCTCAGAACAAAGGAAACCGTTCAAATACATCATAAGACACTTTGGACTGGTTCTGGTTTCCTCAGACGCTGTTAAAGGCTCGTCTCTCCTCCGCACAGCTGTAGAAGAATGTGCGAATGTTGGGTTTGGAAAATGTAGTCGGGATCGCCCATCAATCCACTGGTACAGGATTCTGAAGCCTCCCGCTGTCCTCTTCCATCCGTTAACGCCCTCCTCATCTCTCCTCTGTATCAGCTGGGTTCGGCCATCCTGGAAGCCGTGGAGCAGAACACGCTGAGTGTGGAGCCGGTCGGGTTCCAGCCGCTACCTGTGGTCAAAGCGTCGGCGGTGGAGTGTGGAGGACCAAAGTGAGCGCACACGCACACACACACTCACTTCTTCTCCCCTTCATCAAGCTTTCACTCCTTCATCATCACATCTCCATCTTCCCTCAATTTCCCCCTCTAGTGGCCGAAGGCCTGATCTCGTCACGTAAGTAAGACTCGCTCCCCCATCGACATTTTCTTTTTTAGCCTCTCCTCAGTTGCTCCTTGCCTCCATCCGGCTCTTCCAAACTCTCCTGCTAACTCACGATGTTCACTCCTTCTAAACCTCCTGTCCAGGATATCAAAGCCATCCTGATGATACAAACCTTCATCCTGTCCTCCTTTTCTCCTCCCTTGCTTCCCTGAGCCGTGTTAGTTTTGCTCCTGTATAGTTTGTTCTGCTTTGTAGCTTTGTTTCTCTCTGTGTGTGTGTGTGTTTCTTCCTGTTGAAAGAAAAGTGAACGCTTGTTTTTGTGTCTCTCTGGTAGAAAATGTGCCCTCAGCGGTCAGACCAAAACCTGTAAGCACAGAATCAAGTTTGGAGATTCGTCCAGCTATTACTACGTGTCTCCCTATTGTAGATACAGAGTGAGTACAACACACAGCATGTACTGACGCTGCCTTATAACAGCTGCAGGACAGAAGTGTCACTGTCGCCCGAGTGTTAATGCAGCAGCTTCCTGCACTGTAAAGTTGGACGCTTTTGGAGCCTCCAGTGGACGTTAGAGGAACTGCAGTTTCTGTCACATTGACCCAGCACAGGATACACCTGTTTCCCCAACCTAAGCTATTCCAGAAACCTCCTCGCTCTGTTTCTTTTTCTTTCTTTCATTGGCTTCATTTTTCAGCCACTCCTTTTATTTGGGGGGATTTTTCAAACTAAATCAGACGTTATAACCTTAATATAAATACTTTAAAGTCTCCTAAAACAACAGGAACTACCGTTAAGTTTGAGAGAAAGAGTCGGCTCCACATATTAGTTCAAGTCTACTAGAGCAGCTGTGCATGACTTTGTTGATGTTTCACACACTGCTGAGCGGTGTTTTCAGCAGTCTCTTCTACCCCTCAGATCACGGCGGTGTGCAACTTCTTTACCTACATTCGCTACATCCACCAAGGGCTGGTCAAACAGCAGGACGGTAAGAAACGCACGGAAGCTTGAGCAGGTTCAGGCGGCGGGTCGATGCTGGCGGTGTGATTAAACCTCCCTTCCTCTGTGTTTGCAGCAGAGCAGATGTTCTGGGAGGTGATGCAGCTCCGCAGGGAAATGTCCCTCGCCAAGCTCGGCTACTACAAAGACCAGCTGTGACCAGGCTCGCCCTCCAATCGCAGCAGGATTTGACCTGAAGCCCCGCCCCTGGCTTTCCTCCTCCCCCTCCCATGCGGTTATTTCAGGAACCACCTCCTCCTCCTTCCCTCTTCCTTCGTGTGTTTTTGTGTGACGGAGAAAAACTGTTTTCAATCATCACAAAAAAAAAAGACTAAGACTGGGATGGCGGCGCTCGGTGGTCGTTACTGACCTGGACTCCTTTAGGTTATTTCCTTTGGTACTCCAGTGTATGATGACAACTAACATGAAAGGAGAAGAAAATACCCCCCCCAAAAATAAATAAATAAATAAAAGCACTACAAACCCTGAATCACATGAAGATAAACTGCGGAGGAGCAGGAGTGGAGAGTTATAAGAAACACACCTCAAAACACGAGAAAATGATCAAAAAAATCGATAAATTTATGAGAAAATATCTGATAAAAGTTTGTGAGAAGCGTAGAATGAAGTCCTCACTGAGGTTTCGATGTGTGGTGGAGGTGCACACAACCAAATGAACCTTATAAGTCAGATTTAAAAGTAAAATTTTAATACTATGAGAAAATATTTCAGCAGTAAAACCGATAAAACTGCAGTATTAAGAGTAAAAGTCTGTTCAAGGAGAAACACTTCAGAATATTTGGATATAATGAAGCTGACTGCAGGGAGCCAGTGACAGCTCATCATTTATTTCTGAAGTTAGAATTTTTTCAGGTTTAAAGCCTAAAATTATGAATGAAATGTTTAAATTTAACTTAAAGATTTGTGACTTATTCTTTATAATTTGAAAGTTTTCACATTTAAAAAATGTTTTGTTGAAACTTCAACCTGGTAAAATTCTCAACACATGAGTTTAATTTATTAAATTTAGATTTAAAATTAGTTAAAATATTTTTCCCTCCAAATTTTGACAGATTTTTTTTTAATGTAAAATTGGCACTAATTCAAATATTTTCTTACCTTTGGCAGTCTGACTTTCCTCATTATCCAATTATCTTAAATTATTGAATTATTATAGTTTTTTTTTTTAAATTAATACTAAGCTCATTCTGGGCAGTGTGACTTTTGTTTTTCAAATATCTATAAAATTGATTTATTTCTGTGGTCAAAGTGTTCTCATTATGTCTGAATTTATTTATTTTCAAACTACTTGAACTTTCCTGACTTTACATCAGAGTATTAAGCTTTTTGTTCATAAAGTTAGCACTTCACCCTCAAACTGATTTCAGTTACAGTTGTGGTCACAAAATCGTTTCTCCCCCAAAAAAAAAAAGTCTGAAATTTCAGTTTTATGAGTTATAAAATATTATGCTACAAAGATGGACTTTCCCCCCTCGAATGGTGGCTCAGTTTTCTCATATTGGAACTGCTCATGTCAGACATAAGCTTATATTGAACTTTATTTAGAGGTATGATGCTTGCAGGGTGAAGAACATGTTGGTTTCTTTGTTTCTTTTGTTGTTGGAAGCATTAAAGGAAGCACTGCATTTACATTTCCTGTTAAACACGATGCTCTGCAGACGTGTCCTGGTGTTTTCAGCGAGGTCCGTGTAACCAATCAGGACTCGTTAACAATAAGCTGTGTGTGTGTGTGCGCCTGCTGTTCTGTAAACTTTATACATGTTCATTTAAACCTGACGCCTCTCTCTCTCCTGTTCAAAATCAATGTCACTCTCCCGGTTTGGTTTAGTGCCTTTTCTCTCAGACACTGAAATAAAAACAGTAATACCTCTGGAAACTCCTCAGCATTTCTTCTTCTCGGGATCAGGAGGAATCTAAACCGCACACGACTAAGCTCGTGTTGTGGACGGATCATCTCGGATGCTCTCCGTTAGAGATGAACCCTCGTCCTCCATCTAACCAAAGCTCATTTTATGCCAACTAAAACAATGTCACCAACCCTCCAAATGTTGCCATTTAGTTTTTCATCTTTACGTCTAAACTTATAGCAGAGTTTGTTTACAGAAGTACTGTCAGATAAACCGGGTAGAAATGATAAATCCAGTTTATCATTTCTCCCTGGAAACAAGCTCCTTAAGAAAATAAACGCAATGGCCCATATGTCATGTTACTGTAAATAAATCAGTCACATCCAGACTGATGAAGGATTGGCAGTGAAGTTTAATCCATCTGTGGCCTCCTGAACATGTTAAAAACACAGTGGAGCAGCAGGGTGGGTGGGGCTGATGGTGGAGCTCTGCAGGTTTAACTCAAAACCTGTGTTTTAAAAAAACAAAAACAAACCACAGTCGTATTATGGTGATCTCAAAAGTTTCCACTTAGTGTTTCAGTCTTTGTCACGATCGGACGTCCAGCAGGTCATAAAACAGGCAGCGTGATGGCGCCCAGCATCATTCTATTGTGGCCACGCCCCCCACGCCAGCCCGGGCAGGATGAGCGCGATGAGGACGGAGGAGAACAGGTTGACCGCGTTGTTGTCTAAGATGGGTTTCCCGCAGATCCACTGGGTGTTGGCGGAGCTGTAGCTCACCACCTTCCCGGTGCTCGTGTCAAAGCCTGAGGACAGAGAGGGAAAAGGTCAGTGGAAGAGAGGAGTCCCAGCTGTGGAAGATGGTGTTTCACCTTCGAAAAAAAAAATCACACACGAAGGAGGAAAGCCGACACTCGGCTCCTAAAAGCTGCTGCACAGTCTTCAGTTTGGAATATCTGGTTAAACACAGTGAACAGTCGAGCTGCTGTTTCCTCACAGGCTGATTTACTTTTGTCATTTCTGGTGAGGTTTTATTTCATTTAGACTTCATTTTCAGTCTCCAGACGGCGTTTGCTTGTTTCAGTTTAGTTTTATTCTCATCTCCTCTACAATTGTTTTAGTTTTGTGAGTGCACATCGGTTCAGTTAATATTTAGTTAGATAATCTTGGTTGGGAACTCCGTCAGCTGGGATTTTCTCCTGAATCCAGGGATAATCAGAACAGTAGGAGCTGCTGATCAGAGTTTGAGGGCAGCTGGAGCTGAACGGGTCGACTTCACTTTTAGATGGAGAAACCGCAGGGCTTCATGTAACCGGGCACACTTCACCCACTGCTCTTCAAGCCCTCTGCTTCCTCCTGTCTGCATGAACCTGAGGTCGGTCACCGTGTGAACTGACTCCTCCTGCCTCACCTGAAGCAGCTGACTGACACGGATTCATGAAAAGGTAATTATGTAATCCTTCAGGAGGACAGATGGAGATGATATCAGGTTGAAATGACTTTAATGTGACTCTTGCAGCTGCAGACAGTTTGACTGTAATCTGAACATTAAAGCAGAGTTTCTCTCTAAATCTTATTTTTTTTATCCAGTAACTGGAGAAATAATGAAATCCTCCATTAAAAGATGAGGTTGTTATATTCTATAGTAGGTAAAAGTTTTACTGAATAATTACTGAAGAACTGAAATGGTCATAAACTTGCAAACACGGTGTTTTATTTAATAAAGCCGGAGTTTGTTACTGGATGTATCCTGTCTGATGACACAGAGACTCAGGCTGATTAAACGACTCCGGATTAAAATGGACGCTCTGACCTTTATCTAGCTGTTGCCATGGTGAATCCTGGTATAGGCGCTCCATCGATGAGGGCTTTCTCTACTGAAGCAAGGCGAACAGACTCTGTTCAACCTGCTTCCTGGAACAGAGTGTGGTACAGATGCTGCACAGCTGCTGAGCTCAAGGACTGACACCCAGAGGATGTCTACACCAACCAAGCTGCAGCCGCCGTCGC